>PVIU01010750.1:0-68423 GCA_004026605.1 Ondatra zibethicus | reverse complement strand
ACTGTGAACAAGATATATCATCGCACTTGGGAATGATGCGTAAGAGACTGGCAGTGATCTTCCAGACTTCCAATTATTCATGTGTTTAAGGCCGTGGTTCTCAAGCTTCCTAATGCTGCGACCCTTTAACACAGTTCCTCCTGTTGTGGTGACCCCCAGCCATAAAATTACTTTGTTGTTACAGCATAACTATCATTTGGCTACTGTTACAAATCATATCGCAGATATCTGATATACAGGATATCTGCTATGGAAAACCCAAAGGGGTCAAGGTTTAAGGTGTGAGGTTGGCCACGAGGAACACATACAGAGGAAGAGCCTTTGTGTAGCCCCTGACCCAGGTCTACAGCCTTACCCAAAGGCCCCATTGGTAGATGGGGTAGTCCGTCCTTTCTGGGCACAACCTTGTGTCACTGACCACAGCTTCAAAGACATGCCTAGAGCTACTGACTAAATCCAAACCAAACCAATGTCTACCTCACTCTCTGTATCCCCCAACCCTGAGTGGATGAGCCACTGCTCCTCAGGTGCACCTTGCCCTCTCCCACGTCAGGGATGGTTGTCTGTAGAATCCGTCGCTGTGGTCTTTTTATTCTCTTTCCTCATTGCTACAATTACCCACATCCCAGTGTAAAGCTGCATCTCAAGGATGCTATGGACTGCAGTGTGTCTCCCCAAAATTTGTATATAGAACCCCCAACCCTCAAGGCCCCAGAATGTAACCATAACTGCATACAATGCCTTAAAGAGGTGACTAAGTTCAAATGAGGTCACTAGAGTGATGGAAGGTTGGGGGACATTAGTTTCAGGATACTGACTTTTAATTTGACAAGAATAGTAAAGTCAAGAGATCTATTGTGCAACTTGGTCACTGTAGCTATTAATCATGTACTGTGTACTTGAATATTGCCAAGAGTAGATTTTAAGTGTCCTCACCACAAAAATAAGTAAGTAAAGCAATGCATATATCAAGTAGCTTGCTTTAACCACCACGCAATGCTATATACCTCAGAACATTATGCTCTTAACTATTGGGATTTACAACTATTGCTTTATTTAAACAATGTATTTAGGATGGCCCCTACACCAGTTTGACAATGTCCTATAAAAAGAAAGGGTCAGGACACATGTATACAGACACAGAGAGAAGAGCATGGGGGAGGGGGACACCTGGGGCAGATGGATCACACAGCCAGGGATGGAAAGGATGATGTGGGGACACATAGAGAAGGTGGCTCACCCAAGCAGTGATGGAGAGGGCCTTGTGGGGTCTAAAATGGTTAAAATAGCTTTACCTGAGATTTTGTTAAAGAAGAAACCCTTGTTCACTAGGAGCCATTGTGTGAGAGGACAGACATGCCCATGTTCCTCTGCACGGGACTACTTACCACCCGTGTTCATCCACGGCGTCATGTCGTAAACCTCGAGAACCAAAAAGTTACACTGAATATCTGTCTTAAGAAAGAACAACTTTACCACATATTACTGAAACAATACAACTGAAGTGTGTGTGTGTGTGTGTGTGTGTGTGTGCGCGCGCGCGCGCGCGTGCGTGTGCCTGCGCGCACATGTGTAAAAGGAGGTGAGGGAGAGACCATTAACAAGCTGAGGGCTGAGGAGGAGAGGCTTCAGAGGAAAGCAACCTGCTTGCACCTTTCTCACATACGAGCAAATAAATTTCTGCTTATTAAGCCCCTCGCCTGGGCATTTTGTTATAGCACCTTAAACAGGCTCACCAGAGGCATTCCCTGAGCAGCAGGACTTTCTAGCACATTCCCCCCTGGGATTGATTCTGACTTGCTACCCTGTTTACTGACCCTCCATGACACTGCACCTGCAGCATGGGACTGGGCGGAGCCCCTGGGCAAACAGCTTCTAGATAAAGGAATAAACAGTGCCCCTCCCCCAACACTATTCTAAATAAAGCTGGAAAAGACAAGACAGGGAGAAAGAAGAGGGGGAGTTACCGACAGAATAAAAATAAGCTGGCTATCTTCCAAACCACTGGAGAATACAAGAGGCAAAAATAGCAAAAGAGTTGAAGGAAAACAGTAGGGAGGGATTTTTTTTTAAATGAAAAGTAAAAAAATTAAAATAAAATATATGAACTAAGTACAACAGTTATCACATAAATATACATGAGTATATGACATGGCCTTCAGTGTGTCTCCCTTAGGGACACAAAGGGGCATGTTCTTATTCACTGCAGCCAAGAGATGCACCTAAAACAGGAGGGTGTGGGAGGATGAACCAAGAGGAATGGACAAAGTACATGAGGAAAATACTGGCAAGCAAGAAGTCAGGGATGATAATACTCATGTGTGTCCATAAATGTTCATTACAGCTGCATACACATATATATACATACATGTGCACATGTAAAAGCACACACACAGAATGAGAGGGAAAGGCTTGCACAACCATTGTGTTATGAACTCCCATAAACACATATGTAAAAGCAAATATATGTTTAAATATTATAAATTAAGCCAGGTTTATATAAAACCCAGTACTCTGGAAGTTGAAACAAAAAGATCACAAGTTAGAGGATAGCCAGGGCTACATAGAGAATTTGAGGCTAGCCCAAGCTGGACAGGGAACTTTATCTCAACACATATAAACATGTAAAAATTCACCATATTTAATTGTGCTTGCTATAACAATTATTGATTATGCACATACCAAAAAAGAAAAAGATAATAACAGTGAAAAAACTGGCCCCTTTCAACTGATCAAGTGAATACAAAAAGTACAAAATATCTAATAACATGGTTAATTACTTTTTTATTTAGTTTATATTAATCATATGTAACTTTCTTTTAAATTTCCATATAATAGCTACCAAAAAATGAACCACATCCTATTCTATACACACATACAGAAATTGAAATTGTCCATAATTAGGCATTTTTCACATATTTCACATGCTGTATCTAAAATGAAATAAAATTATACATTAATAGCAAAATATGAACAAACAAACCCCCTAACATTTAAGGGAAAAAACTTTCAAATACTTTAATTATTGTTCGTGTGTGTGTGTGTGTGTGTGTGTGTGTGTGTGTGTGTGTGTGTGTGGTGTAAGCATGCATGTGCCATACATGCATGGGCAAGTCAGAGGAACATAGGAAAATTTGTGGAAGTCAGTTTTCTTATATCATGAGGGCCCAGAGCACTGAGCTCGGGTCCTCGGGTTGGTGGCACCAAACCTTCCTGAGTCCTTTCTCCAGCCCTTACGAAAACTTCCACTGAGTATTCTTTGGGCAAATGTGTAGTTCAAAACAGCAATCACAGATACTTAGAACACTCTAGTAACAAAAACGTTTTATATATAAAAACCTTTATATTCAATTATCACTGCTTTTCTAGTCTAATTCTCAGCGTTAACCTCTCTTATAATTAGGCCGCAACAATAAAATTAGAATCCAATTCTAATGCCTTCTATGAAACAACCAATTAAATGTCTGGCAACTGCAGTCAGAAGGGTACAGGAGCAGAGTGTTGCTGATACAAAAGAGGACCTGGTCCCTGATGACCCAGAGGACAGTTTGAAACGGTAGGATGCCACCTGAATCGCCAGGCCAAAGACTCAGCAGGTCAGCGTGCTACTCTTTGAAAGTACAAATTGCTGGGATTCACTCAAACATAAGAAAAACATCTAAACATTGCAATGACCATGGAAGAAATTGAAATTCTGTCAAGAAATGTGTGAGAATACATACTTATCTGTGCTTGCGAATTTAATAAGATTCTTGCTTAATGAGATATCACAGATGCAAGCCTTTACATTTTTCCAGACCATAGCTGGAGACATGGCTCAGCAGAAAAAAAACACTTCTCATTCTTTCAGAGGATCCAGGTTCAGTTCCCAGCACCCATATGGTTGCTCACAAACATCTGTAATTCCAGTTCCAGGGGGTAAGATGCCCTCTTTTGACCCCTGCATATACCAGGCTTGCATGTGATGCACAGATGTACATGCAGGCAGTACAGTGACACATAAAATAAATACATCTTTTAAAAGTTAACAATTTCCAGAAAAAAAAGTATTGGGTTGAGAGACGAGAAAGGATGAGGGTGGAGCAGAGTAAGGAACTAATTGATGGGGGAGGTGGGGCAAAGAGAGATTGGTAAGGAGAAAACTAATGGGGGGGGTAATTCACTGCAAAAAATACATAATCTGATCTCCAATCTAAGGAAAGATACCACTGGGGGAAAAAAAAACCAACAGATGCCAGTTTAATTCATGAAGACAGATGCACAGACTCTAGGTAAATACTAGAAAATAGCAGCCAACACTATATAAAAAGAATGACAAACTTGAGACAAACTTGCTTTCCATTCCAAGAGTAGAGGGCTAGGGAGATGGCTCAGTAGTTAAGAGGACTTCCTGCTCTAACAGAGGACCTATGTCTGGTTCCTAGTATCCATGGTGGAAAGCTTATACCTCTGTGTTCCTCCAGCTCCAGAGATTCCAACACCTTCTGGCTTCAGAGGACACCCGCACACATGTGTCACACAGACATATACATACATACACATAAATAAAAATATATTCCAGAAATAAAGTTATCTATCAGTATTAATTTATATTAAGAGGTTACTAAATGGACCCCCATGAAAGGCAGTGGCCAAATTTAACATCCTTTTTTAATTTATAAATATATCAGTGATGATTTTTATCATGATGGAAATAAAATAAAAATGTTGTCTGCGTGTTTGCTATGTGGAAGATTCTGGGCTGGCCATTTGATGATGTTTGCTAAACACTGGCTAAGAAGGAATGCAAACCGACAGCCTCCTTGAGGTGAAAATCAACCATAAAGAGCTGTTTCCACTCAAGTGATGACAAAGTCTCTCAGCATCCCTGAGCCTTTCTGGGAAAGCCAGCTGGTACAACTGAACAAAACCATAAATAACAGGTAAGGACACTCAAAAGCATCATATTAGCATAAACTCTGAAAACCCATAGGAGAAAGCAGCACATTTCGTGACTCTCAGAATCATACAGCAAAAATGAAGCTTTTTGGTGATACTGTTGCTAAGATCTCTGGGCTTTGCCCAGGCAAAACAAGCATACTACAGCCGAACTACAACCCAGCTCTGAAAACTAGTTTTTAGAAAAGTTTGGGGTGTGTGTGTGTGTGTGTGTGTGTGTGTGTGTGTGTGTGTGTGTGTGTGTGTGTGTTTGCATGCGCATGTTGTATTGGTTAGTTTTATGTCAACTTAACACAAGCTAGGGTCATCAGAGACATAAAAGTAGCTCCATAAAATCCAGCTGCAGGCAAATCTATAAGGCATTTTCTTAGTGATTGTTGGAGGAGGACCCAGTCCATTATGGGTGGGGTCATTCCTGGGCTGGTGGTCCTAGATTCTGTAGAAAAACAGGCTGAGGAAGTCATGGAGAGCAAGCCAGTAAGCAGCACCCCTTTATGGCCTCTGTATCAGCTCCTGTCTCTGGGTCCTGCCATGTTTGAGTTCCTGTCTTGGCTTCCTTCAGTGATGAACAGTCATATGAAAGTGTAGACCAAATAAACCCTTTCCTCCTCCACTTTCTTTTTCATCATGGCGTTTTATCACAGCAATAGAAACTCAAAGACGCATGTGTCGTGGTGCTCACGTGGAGATCAGAGGACAACTTGTATGACCACTACATGGATCCCAAAACCAATCTTTTACTATTGACAATTAATAGCTGTTTGTGGCAGAGACTAAAGAAAGAGAGGGCAGTAACATATTTCACCACCATGGAAAATTATACAAAAGGTCCAGTGTTTTACAATAAAGTAGGAAGCTTTCACTAAAATATCATATTTACAGGCATACATTAAAATGCCTGTTCCTAGATAGGGATTCTTGGTATTATAACACAGAATGCTTGAAAATTTTAAATTATTATTAAAAGAATAATCACATAAACTCACTAACAAATAAAATCTAGCCCTACTGTAACTCTATTTTGACAAACTAATTTTAAAGTTTATACATAAGAATAAAAATAAAATAGTGAAAAGAATTGAGCACTAACATTTACAAACCTCAGAAGCGAGTGTAACCAGGAGAAGGGGGACTCGGGGCTTAGATTAAGAGTCTTTCAACACTGCCACAGCTCTGCCACAGCCTTGACACTCTTTGAAGCTTCTTCTGAAAACATAATTAAATGGGTATATGCAAATTTTGTGAAAGTTGCTTACTGTAGAACTGTTTGTAATACTGGGAAACAGAGTATAATTTTCTGTCATCAATGTCAAGGCACTAGGTGAATAAATCATGGTCCAGCCAGGAGAGAAAGACCCAGGGTAACATAGGAGATCTCAGCTAAGCATGGAAGCCTCCATAGGCAATCTTTAGTACTCAAGTTGGGAGGGTTGCCGTGACTTGGGAGGCCTTGGCTATATAATGAGTCCCAGGCCATTTTATTACTGACTGGCTAGCTGAGTTGGGTATTTGGTCAGATTAGGGGCAGACTGACGGATTCAAAATGAGATCACATCATCGTGAATGGGCTTTTTCAGTCTCTTTTAGAGACACGACCCTGAGTAGTCAGCAATGGGCCTTCCTACACTTGCTTGCAAACTCTCTGAGTCCCAGTGTTCTGTGTGTGACTGCAGGTTGTGGTGGGAGATGAATGGGTGCCAGGATGAGGTGTGGGTTGGCAATCTGGGCACCGAGTGACGGGACCCAAGAGATCGTTCATTAGGCACACTGACTCCATTTGTTTGTACTGATGTTTAAAATTTTCTGTATAAAAAAAATTGAATTATCAATCACAGTGCTCTCTGGGCATTCCCTGCGATGGAGAGACAGTTCCAATCCATTAAGCAAAAGGCAGCAAATTTGGAAATACTGTGGAAAAGTGAATTCTAAAAATTCAGATATGTGTGCAAAACAAAAAGTCAAATGTCAGCAGACAATTTTGAATGAGAAGAAGGAAGAGCGAGAGAGAGAGAGAGAGAGAGAGAGAGAGAGAGAGAGAGAGAAGAGAAGAGAAGAAAACCCCACTGTATTTTCACTTTTTTTCTGAAGGGAGGAAGTTTTACTTGAATAACAAACATTATTAAAGTAACGAATAAAACACAGTGGGGGTGGTTCCACAGAGTCATTTCCAGCAGAAGTGTAGAACAGTCATTTTCCTAGTGATACACCCCCTCCCTCCTCACGCCAGCGACCTAGGCCTGCACACCTGCGGCAGGCACACAGGACACCTGCTCCCCTCTTCTCTCATTCCCACGACAGAGACAGTCCTCTGGTGCTCTCCTTCCCAGGCCACATACAGAGGCCTGCATTTGTGAGCTTCTTAAACATGTCACCTGGGGAAGTATATGGGTTTTGAGTTCCTCATCAACTCTCTGGTCCAATGGGCAGATGTCAGAAAACATGATCTACCCCATGCAAGAACCTGCCTTGTGGCCAGGTTGTGGTTCCCTTGCAGAAGAGCTAAACCGAATCCTAATCCAAAGAAGAAATTCTCTCCCTCCCTCCTAGCACTGTTCTCTCCCAGTGACAAGCCACAGTGTTCCTGGCTGTGTTTCAACAGCATCCAGATGCTTAACTTCACTAAAGGGCAGGAGGAGTGGGAGCCAGCCTAGAGGCACCAGGCAAAGCTGTGCAAAGGCAGAGGTGGTGATGTGCGCTGAGGAAGGGGTGCTTTCAGAAGATTTAGGGTATGACTGGGACTCCACAGGTGGTCATGGGATGAGAGAACTCCTAGAGCAGGGAACATCAAAACCAAAGGCACAGAGCAAAGCTAAGGGAACTTGGAGAAGAACCATGTGGCCTCCTCCTCCTCCCAGGAGACTTCTCTAGAAGCTTCTGTGGATTCACAAAACCTCATCCCCAATTAGTTCTGTTCTGGGAGGTACAGGATGGATGGGGACTGGGGAATATATGGGTATGGATGGCCACAGGAGCCCCAGGTCTTCCTCACAGGCCACTTTTATTTATTAATCACGTGACCCTTGTATTCTGCATAGGTGCTATAAGCACTCAGCAGGGAACAGGGAAAGAGAGGCCCATCCCATCAGCACCTTGTACAAATGAAGATATCATTCATCGCTATTGTATTAAACTGGATCATTTTTACCTCTGAGACTCAGTAGGGTGTATTCTTTATAAGGCTGTCAACATCATTATTCCAAACCAATAAACGACACCCTTCACCTCCCTCTTTAAGGAACAAGCTTTCCTAATGGCACAGATGGAACGGCTCCTTGCAGAGGGTGGAGGGGGTGGGATCTGTCCTCCAGATGTGTCATTTGCAACAGGCTGCAGGGAAGGAAGAAGATGCAACACCACAATACCTCTAGGTCTCAAGATAAGGTCGCCCGCTGTCAGACACACCAAATGGAACACGAGAGTCTAATCCTAGCTCAGATTTCTAACAACACATCTGGAGTTCCGCAGATCACACCAATGCCCACAGACAGGCAGCCTAGCTTGAGAGACTTAGCAGGAAGATTAGGGAGGGGGCCAATTAAAGTTGAGATTCTGTTGAGTAGTTCCATGCTGACTTCCCATCAGTGAAAGGCATCCTATGTTAACAAACTGGTACCACAATCAACAGTTGAAAATGGAGAGCTGAGCCATGCAGCAGCCAGACTGCAGGAGAGGCTAAGTTAAAAGACCAAGACACTGAGGTCCTCCTGACCATGGTCCTAAGGAGCCTATCAGCTGTAAAAAGAAGAGGTAGAGAATGTGTCAGACCTTCAACGAAGAGGGCCTCATCTGAAGCCATCACCAGACTTCTCCCTTGCAGGATGGAAGTCCTGCCACCTGATCCAGTGATTGTGTTGAGTTTAAATAGGATGGTGTCAATACAAATTCGAGATGCTTTGGAAGCCTAACTCACTACTAATGGAGTCACAGAAAATAGTGAATTGTCCAAGGGACATTATTTTATTATAGGGCATTCTGTTAATGTGATCACATAACCAGAAGCCCCTTTTTCAAAGAGGAAATCTGACACAAACCCAGGGCAGAGAAGAAATTACATGCCAAAGTTGAGGCAAGCGCCATGCCTTGTCCACACAATAGTTAATGTGTCTTGCTCCTTTCGGGGTAACAAAAATTATTTGGGGTAGCAATATGTCCTGATAAGAAAGGGTCAAATGCATCACTTTTTACTCCATCTAGTTGCCTGGAATGTCACTATGAAGCCGGGAGGTGGGGCGGCCATTGAAGTCAGGAAGTAGCCAGCATAAAGCAGGAGGCCAACTCAGTAAGGATGACGGGAGAGAAGAAAAGTCTAGTTCCTAGAAGCCACTGCTGAGCTATTCCAGAAACGGCTTGACCTTTACAACTGGTTAGCAAGGAAGCCAACCTTTATTTGTTAATCACTGATTGGTCAGCTTTCTGTTACATAAAACTGAGAACGACCACAAACAATACAAATTATCCCACTCAATGTTGATGGGGCAAACATGTACATGGGTGGGGGGTGTATGCAATCATGTGTTGCTGTGGCTTCAATACAGAGGGTTTTTTGCAAAACACAAAAATGTATTCGTGACTGAGCAAATAAAGTGTAGAAGGATTGAAAAGGAACTGGAGAGAAACAACCTCCCAAAATCCCACATAAGCACCCAAGGTACCTTGGCTCTGTGTGAGTTACATTCTGGGTGCTCTGGGTCACAGGGTTCAGCAACATGTTCCAGTGCTTTTTAGTCAAGCATTCTTGCTTTAAGTGTTTTATTACTCAAATGGCTGTACGTTTATCAAAGACATGAATGTGTCATTAACAGCATACATAGAACCCCAGCTTTGCTATAGACTGTTTTCCAGTATGCCTTCGTCACAGCAATAGAAATCAGAGGAGTGAGTTCCCCCAGAGAACAGACAGAATTAGGATTGCCAACCCCTGGGGTTCTGGGCTACTGAAACGCCATAAGTTTCTTATTTTGATTGTGCTCACCTTTGCTGGTCTCCTAGGACTCGGCAGCTGAACGGTTCCAGCAGCTATGCATCCCGAATCTGTACCTACGTTCACAGAGCCCATTGCTAGAGCTGGTGGCTTTGTGCCGCAGGAGCCGGCACCACTTCAATGTGACTTGCTCAGTTTTCCTAATTCAAAGCAGAGATGAATACTGACACTCACTGATTCCACATGAGGCTTCAGACTCATTGCTAAGATCTGCAGCCGATGACTCCGTAGCTGAGGTATAAACTGGGATAGGATGGCTCCTGAGCTTGAAGGCTCAAGTTCAAGTCTTGGATTTATTATCTACTGGCTGTGGGATGATGGTAGAAATCGCTCAGAGTTTCCGAGATCAAGATCAGGATTAAAAATAATACCTTCTTTCTCAATAGATGGACACATTGGGAAACTTAGACTTGCGTACCCACTTGTGAGTGCAAAGTAAAAGCTTGTAAACTACACGTGTACTGAATTCTATAACATACATTGTCTACAGGGATAGCAAACACCAGTCAGCGTTTTGTGGCATCCCTTGGCAGTTCATAACCCTGAGAAACAGTAGATCTATCTTCAGTTACTAAATCAAAATTCTGAAGATTCAGTTGATTGTTTGACTGTAACAGTGTATCAGTTCAGCCAACGGGAGCAACCCAGCTCAGTGTGAGCTGTGCTCTGAGGATGCTCGGGGCGGAGAGTTCAAGTGCTTTTTAAGTCATGCTTTCTTGTTTAAATGTGTTTTGATAACTTAAATAGCAGTATGCCTATCAAAGAAATTAATGTGTAGGTAAAAATCTTCCTATTTAAGTAGCTTCAGGCTTAGGAGGATTCGCTGGTCAATTTTACAAGGAGTCTGTGATACAGAAAAGAGAAAGGCACACTCCGCACACAGCATGAGGTTGGCATTACTCTGACACCTTGTCAAATGACAAGAAAATGGAATGGCACAATGCTTAAGGACACAGTGACAAACAACACTTAACATTTTAACAAATCCAGCCTAATACTAAATCCAGTAAGACACTGTGGCTGAGTAAAGCTTAACCCATGAATCCAAGAACAGTTTAATATTTAAAACCCAGGCAACATAATTCACTCTGTTAGATGATGGTAAGGAAAAGCCTTGTGCCATCTCTGTGGATACAGGAAAAGAACTTGGCTTAACCCAACATGCGTTACTGTCTAAAATCCTGCACAAATTAGCAATAAAGGAAACTTTGTTCTCCTGATTAAAAATAAAAAGTCTCTGAAAAAATGTAGAAGTAAGTAAGCATCACCAAATCAAAGACACTTCCTGGCTAAGATCAGAAGCACAGCTGTCACTACTTTGGTCCAGCATTTTACAGGCAGCCTTTGCCAGTGCAATAAGGCAAGAAAAAGCAATGAGAGGCTCCTGGGTATGAAAGGACAAAGTCAATCATTAGCTTTGGTTATAGGCGATATCATTTCTGTGAACAAAATCCCAAGAACTCCGTGAAACAGCTAACAGACTGAATAAGAGGAGTGTGTAGGTTTGCAGGGTATGAGGTTATTAATCGTGTTTTCTATACTGGCACCAAACAGCTAGAAATCGGAATGACCAGTGGTTTGTAGAAGGCCAGTGTAAATGTGGATGCAAAAGCTATTCTCGTTCTGATAGTCTCTCTGAATAGTTCTGGCATCCAAAGGCCTCAATGGCCTGTTTCCAGTTCTCTTCTCTGTCTCTCTCCCCACCCCCACCCCAGTAAGCACAGTGCCCCTATAGGGCAGATCTGCACTCCCCCATATGAAGCCTAATTATCCTGAGGGTTTTCCTTAATTCACTCCATTCCTATCTCGGTCATTCCCTCCAAAGCGCTGTGACATCTATGTCTTATCTACCCTTCAAGGTCACTCTCAACATCCAACACCTCTCAAGCTGCCAGTTTGGACCATTCCAGACTCTGGCCCAGCACCTGCTATGCAGAAGGCCTTCCACAAAGCTTTGGAGAATCAATGAACTCACAGCGTGATTGCTGTTCAAATGGATTCACATGTTAGAGCTCTGATCCGTGGGACAAGTGACTTTCATTTGTGACCCCCACATCATGCATACTGGCCCAGGCATGGTCTGCAACCTCAGCTTCCAAACGCCCAAGTGTTTAATACTGGGGATAAGGGAACATGTCTATAGGCACGGTCACCTACAATATCATTCGAACACAAATCTGTCTTGACTGAGACTGTACACTTTTCCCAACAGAGAAGCCATCATTCCATTCATTTACACTGTATTTTCCAGAATCCTCAGAACAATAATAAATACAATAGCTGATCTACGATCCATGAGTCTTAATCTACATGGAGTAAATTTTACCCTTAGCAAATCCAATATCCAGAGGTAACTGAGAATAAATTAAAAAGTGCTTCAGCAAATCTTTTTGTGATAACAACTGAAGCAGAAATGCCACAAAGGTTTACATATTCTAAGGGTACTGTGCAAGGGTACAGATACAAAAATGTCTCCTTCCTGCTTAGAGATGGCCCACCTAGTCTCTCTGCCTCACTCAGGCCCATAGGTAAGAGGAGGCTGGCCAGCCCTAGCTACTCCTCCATCCTTCCAAACTCACTGAGATCTTCTCTGACAGGAAAAGGAAGCTAGGCATTTGCCCAGAGAGCCAGCATCTGTGTGATAAAGAGAGCGAATGAGAACACAGGTAACCACCCTCACCCCGGGCCCCTCCTCCTAGCCTCTTTGCAGTTCTTGGTCACAATGACCTTAGATACGAGAATGAAAAAAGTAACAGGGAGTTTGGAAGTAGGACCCAGGGAGGGGAGTGGAGGGAACCTGTCTGACAAGCCAAAGACACTAACAAGACAAATGGTTTGACCTTCACCTTGAAAAGAAGCCAACCTTTCTGTATTTTTGCCCACGGCTGAAAGCAGAGGTAATGCCATTACTGACTTCCTAGGAGTCTCACCCTGGAAGCTCCCCAGCTCTCTAGCCCACAGAGAGAGAGAGAGAGAGAGAGAGAGAGAGAGAGAGAGAGAGAGAGAGAGAGAGAGAGAGAGAGAGAGAGATTCCCTCCATGTACTATCCACTGCTTGTCTAGACTCCAGGCGGAATGATGAGGTGAAAGGCAGTCAGTTCTTGGTGTTTACCGGGTTACTGGGCAACATCTCCGCCACTTTCCAGCAAGTCAATGCAAGAGTTCCCACACAGACAGAAAAGCAGCAGGGCTTCTGAATAACCTCTCTGCCCACTGCTAAAGTCCTCTCCTCTGACAGCCACACACCCTGTGAGTCTGCAGCCTTGGTGCTCTCACTGGGGACCAACCCACATGATTGTAGGCAAGGGTTCGTGCCACAGGGACAATGCTTATGACAAAATCCAAACGGTTCTCTTAGGGAAGAGGTCCCCACCAAGTTGTCCGATCTGCTGTTTGGGCTTCTTTGGGAAATGCGAGGCTGCTTCACTGCCAAGGCAGAGCCCCGCCACACCTCAACAAAGGACCCCCTCCCCAAGTCATTGGCAGATGGCATCTTCTGACTGCCTCAGTCAGGAACTTGGCCTTACCACCCCACCAGCCTCCTCTAAGGCCCTATTTCCTTCCACCTAATTCTTAGAGGAAAGAAATGGCACATTTATTAAAGCGCCTGTTTATCTAGTTCATGCCAGATCTAAGCTGCTGTGATAAGTCCCCGAGCCACACGCACACAAAGTGAAACTGGAAGCTTGAATCCTGATCAGAAGAAAGACGTAAGGGCTGGAGAGGGGTCTCACCCTGTAGGTTGTGGATTCCACTCCAGGGGAGGCTCTTCCCCTCCCCTCTAGAGGAGGGTAGGTTAGGGCTGAGGCAATGTCTATACCCACAGACCTTCTAGATCAATGTTTCTCAGCCTTCCTAATGCTGCGACCCTTTAATACAGTTCCTCAGGTTGTGGCAACCCCCAAGCATAAAATTATTTTCATTGCTACTTCATAACTGTAATTTTGCTACTGTTGTACACATATTGTAAATATCTGTGTTTTCTAATGGTCTTGAACGATCCCCGTGAAAGTGTCATTCAACTCTCCCCAAGGGGACCAATCACAACTTACAGGTTAAGAACTACTGTTCTACATGGTTCTACCTCCACACATGTCCTATTCAGGAAGTTGGCTTCACTCAATCTTGCACGCTTCTGAGCCGAGGCATGCTGCCTTCTCTCCGTACCTGAGGAGCTGAGATACCTGGAACCAGGACTGGAGACCCCCAACCTCCTAACCTCAAAGATGAAAATGGCAGCCTCTGATTGGAGGAACACAGAGGTAGGGACTCTCCGAGAGGTCTCCTCAGGTATTATGGTATTCCTACAGGGCACTTCTCTGTGGGATTCATGTCACCATCGACAGTGAGAGAGCAAGACATCTTGGAGCTATCATGCTTACTCAGCAGTGGCCAGTGGCGTGCCTGGAACTCGCATCAGAGTCCTTTTGAGGATACAGCCATCTGAGAGGACTGTGGGAAACAGAGGTGGCCACAAATGCTCATTGTTCTGGGGGATTTTTACACCACACTTTCTGGTACGAAAGACCACCCAGTCTCCTTCCCAGCCACCTGTAACAAAGACCACTAATTAGGTTCCAGGAGCTATTTTCTCCCTACTCAAGCCACCTCCATTTTAACTTTGATGCGTCATCTAAAGACCGCTGACTACAGTGACACACAGAATGCCGGGGCTGCTTCAAGCAAGGATCTGAGCTGTAAAGAAACGGAGCATGGAAGGATAGGGACGGGGGTCTTGCGAGGGCCTAGAGAGAAGGAAAGGAACGAGGAAAGTTATCTAAGAGTATGTTAACTAAAATTATTATTTAAAAAAAAAAGAAAAAGAAATGGAGTATTAGCCAGGCCTAGTGATACAAACCTATGAACCCAGCTATCTGGGAGGCAGAGGCAAGATGACCGCAAATCCTGACCTACCTGCATTACACAGTGAATTTAAGACGAACTTGCTCAACTTTGTGAGAGCTTTATTTCAAAATTTAAAAAAAAAGAAGAAGAAGAAGGAGAAGAGGAGGAGGAGAAAGAGGGATGGGAATGCAGCGTAAGGTAGAGTGCTTGTCTGGTGTCTGGTACTTGTCTAGTGCTGCCAAGATAAAGGAGAAAGGCAAGGGCATCACATTGTTTTTCTTTTCTTCTAGATACCTGGAATATACACATAATGACACAAGTTTGGGCCATGGGGCCATGACACAAAGCTGCATGTTTAGGACACCAGAGTGACGAGAGAACAGGAGTCTGGTCCTCTACTTTGTGAAGAAATGCTATTCCTGGACTGATTCCTCCTAAAGCAGAGAGAGGTAGGCCTCTTCATTGCTTAAAAAACTATTATTTTAGGTGTTCCATCATTGTCAAGCACACATAATCGTCACTGTCCTTTATTTAATCAATAAATAGTTCATCTAAGGTCTACCGAGTGCCAAGACCTGAGGAAAATATATTGGAGCCTGAAAATAGAGTAAGCATCTTAGGCCTGGCCCTGTGCTAACAGCACTGAGAACTGAATGAATGACTCGTCTGTTTTGGAGGATGAATAGAAGAGACACATGGGAATATGGTCAGGCCCAGATCCCTGAAGGAAGAAATTCTGTATTTATGCATGGTAGTGGAGGTAGGGGAGACTCTCTGATTGCTCTGCTGGAGAATTAGAGGTCCAGCTTCCCTCATCTTCACATACGGGCCTTTAGAGTAAGACCTCTCAGCTATTCACCTCAAGTCCTTCATAGATCCGACCAATCTCATCAAATACTTGATTTGGTCTAAATACTGGAACCATCTTTAGCTCCCATCTCCCCTAGCATTCCTTACATAACCTTCTGCAAATGCTGCCATATTCTAGCACAGAAAAAAATCTCAAACTCTTTATCAATATTGGCCATTGAGAGCAATGGCCAATTTTATAAATCTGGTCATTGTATCATGTTTACATAAGCGAACCGTCTTGAATTGAGGAGCTCCGTAGTAAGGCAGTTTAGGAAGGAGGAGTCATGATACAGGCCACTGATGCTCACATGATTCAGTGACGATGATGGTGATGGTGGTGAGTGATGACAGTGATAATAGTGGTGATGGCAACAATGATGTTGATAGGGACTGTGATGACAATGATGTCAGAAATGCAGTTGATGCTATTGCTGCAGCTAGTGGTGAAGAAGATGAAATCATAATGATGATAGTAACAAAGGTGGTGACAAAGAATAGGACCAGGAAGAGAAATAGACACCACAGAATGTTCAGAACTGCTAAGGCCATGTTGGTGTTCACTGTATCATTCTGACAAATTCTCCATTGGTTGAAAATGTTCAACTTAGGAGTTTAAAGCAAATAAACAGGGCAGGGAAAAGTATCCTTCTCAGTCCCTGACTGTGAGCATCCTAGTTCAAACCTCCACCTCTCTCCTACCATCCAAATGACACCTTCCGACCCACCCTGGGAAATGCCGAGGCCTTGGGACTTTTGTTCCTTTCCATATCTCCATACCCAACACCCTTAAAAGCATCCAAAGTATTTCTGAATGGACGAAGGTATCACCATCCCTCAAGACCCTCCCCCTCTTTTTTCTGCTTGTCCCTATGCAGCTAATGAGAATGTGGTCCTTAGGTCACCTGCTCTAGAAGCTTGTCACTCTATGTCATCACAAACTTCTCCTCTAAGTGTCCTTGGAGGGTACAGCCTCGCTTGCCCCATTGTTATGAGCCACATGTGCTCCCCTGCATCCAGGACAGCCCACAAGTTTAATGAAGGAAAAAAAATACTTCCCCGCTCGAGGCAGCTCTCTCTGAAAGTACACAAAGTTCCAGTTCCTTCCTGGCCTTTGTCCTAATTCTTCAATCACTGTAGTCTGTTGACAGAAAATGACAACCAGTCTTTCCAGAGGAATCAGTCACTGCTCCCTTTTCTGGGCCTTTATGTCCATAATGATCCCACCCTCTAGGATCTTGTCCTCAGTTCAGCATCCTCCAGGGATTCTTCCTGCATCCTCCCGACCATTCAGTCCTTTTGCTGCTCTTGCTCTGAACTGAGCTGATGGTGGTATTGAAGACAGTGATGATGCCCACCTTGACCACCGCAGCCTCACTTGGAATGCTTTGAGCAAATGCCTATGGTTCTGATGAACACCAGTATGGCTAATGACATATTTGGTTGAGGATGGTCTTAAATTTAAGCTTCTGAAGTAAAGCTGTATGATATGCATCTTCTTGTGCCCACGGGAGCTAAGACTTGCTCAATATACCATGACTCATGCCTAGATTGAGATGGCTTGGTGCTGCTGTCTCCATCACCTCTGGGCCCCGAATACCCTTTTCTTTGCATGTGATATGCATGGCAGGGAAAGACCTCTAAAGGTCACTGGGTTAGAGGCTGGGATCTCCCTGCTCTCAAAACACTGACCACTGTGTTGTGAGCATGCTTCCCAAGTTCAAGTCTTAGAGCTCTAACTCCCCAGGGTAGCTATTTAGAAGGTGATGCCCAATAGGAGGTATCTAGGTCTGAATGTCTAAATAACTCCCTTGTAGGACCAGGCTAGCTTTCACATGAGTTCTGTCTTCTCTTCCACACACATCCATGCATTCTTGGTTTTCTATCATGGGTAGAGGCAGCAATGGGAAACCACCAGACCATGAAGATGTTTGTACTGCTCTCTTAGACCTCCCAACCTCCAGGACACTGACCTAAAGAAACTTCTTTTTTTCCAATAAACCATTGAGTGTCAGGTATTCCGTTACAGCAGTACAAACAAGCTGAGAGCTCGGGAGTCCCAGCAATTCCCATCCTTCCTGTGCCCTCTCTGCCTTGCTTCCTTGCCTGGGTTCCCAACTCTCCACCACTGCACCACATTCTTCTGGTCCCTTGGTTTAGCCAATCTCACAAAGGTTCTTAGAATTCTAACTCTTCCTTGGTGCTTGGTGCTTACATGCCCTTTTGCCCACACTTTGTTTGGGGAAGAGATGGAGCATATGTTAAATTCACCTGCTTCCAGGTGAACATCTGGACATCTCCGGGAGCAGCGTCTCTCCTGGGGCCACAAAGGACAAGCTCTGCCTGCCTGTGCTCAACTTACCCTTTGGTAAAAAGATCTGGGGACTAGTATACAGTTGCTCCTGGTCAATTGGCCAAGTCTGTGCAGCAGGGTATCATCCCAAGATAGAAAGACACATGGACATGGCTGGCCTGGCCAGCTGCTGGAGGGCACAGCTTCAGAGCACCAATGTTCCATAGCCACTTTGTGCTGGGTAAGGCTATTATTGGTAGCTAATCTTGGTTGTCAACTTTACATACTTGGGAAGAAGAAACCTAAATACAAGAATTGCCTCCATCAGACTGGCTTGTTGGTCATGTCTGTAAGGCATTATTTTGATTTATTATTGATGTGGGCGGACCCAGCCTACTGTGGTTGGTACCACCTCTGGCCAGGCTGGCCTGCATTTATAAGAAAGGTGACCAAGCAAAGAAAGGGATGCGAGTCAGCAAGCAGCATTCCTCCGTGGCCTCTGCTTCAGTTCCTGCCTCTAGGTTCCTGCCCTGACTTCCCTCGATGATGGACTATAATCTGTAACCCAAATAAAACTTTCTCCTCCCAAATTGTTTTTGGTGTTTATCACAGCAGAGAATCAAACTAGAACACTGTTCCCTTCTTAGTATTGATGTACAGAGGGACCTGGGACTTAGTTTCTGGGCAACATGAAATTATGAAATAGGAATCCACTTTTCCACTCACTACAGTGAGGACAGTGATGGAGACTTGGGTTCTCACTGAACCCCCAGGATCATAAGGAGGTCTGGCTGGGGAGAGTGAATTCCAGACATTACTGCCGGAATTCAGCTTAGATCCTGAAACCTACAGACCCTGGGCCCTATGAACAGGAGCCCATCTTTTTTTCAATAAACCATTGACTGTACACTAGTCCCCTGATGTTTGTATCAAAGGGTAAGTTGAGCACAGGCAGGCAGAGCTTGTCAATGCGTGGCCCCAGGAGAGACGCTGTTCCTGGAAAGGTCCAGATGTTCACCTGGAAGAAGGTGAATTTAACATCTTGCAGCCCATCTCCCAGGAAGACAGCATTGACAAGAAACCCTTCAGCATAGCACTGGCACACAGGTAGTGCTTGGGGTCACCAACAGCTGGGCAGGCTACTCCTCTACCTACTTAAGGTCTTCATGGAGCTGCTTCAGGGAGAATACCACCCTATGCTGGACAAACAGCAGTCCCCCTCTGATGTCCTTTCAATAGCCCCAGGCCCATACACAGGGTACCAGCATCAGTATAGAAGGTTAGCCACAAGACAGGCTTCCCACCACTGGAATGGGCCCTGTCTGTAACTCTTTACAACTTGTGTTCTGGAGTCTGTTTGTCTGTCTGTGTTTATATAGGATAGCACAGCTTCCTCCTGGCTATGTGGTCACAGGCAAGTAAAAGCTTCTACTATTCCCAAGTCTCCACTTCCTCCCCTGTGAAATGGGCACAGTTGTGGTTGAATCATAGGGTTCATTTAAGATTGAAATAAGTCAGCCCATGGGGACGCTTTAAAAAGTCCTTAGGCTTTCCAAGCCAAGCTTGAGTATGGATGTCTGCAATTAGTACAAGGAAACTCGTGGCCAGGAAAAGAGGCACACACTGCCCCTGGTTCAGAGTCTGAGACTTCTTGACTGCAGTCTAAGGACCCAGCCATTTCCATAGGCACTGATGTATCTCTTGCTCATAGTATCAGCACCATTCTGGGGGACTCTTCAGTTTACCTGCTGATGCTCCTGGGGACCTAGTAGGTTTTCAGACACAAAGGTAAGAGTGTGGGTCTCCTATTTCCTTCCTGAACAGTCAGTACACAGCTCATGGATGTTGAGCCCTGAGCCAGGCCAGAGCATTGAGAGATGTCCTAGGAGTCACTAACACACTCAGGCCTCAGGACACATGTGGGGAGTATTTTCCATTGTCTCGGTTTACAGACCAGGAAACTGAGGCACAGAGTAGTTTGTTAAAGAAAGATAAGAGCTTGCATTTGAACTGATGTGACACACTCTATCAGGATGTCTTCAATGTCAGATCCTGGGACCCAGATGCCACTGGGAAGAAGAGGGACATAGAGTCCTAAGATGATGCCTGGAAGGAGAGGTGAGGCTGAGGAAATGGACAAGAGGAGAATACTCCAGACAGAGCGGAGGGCGGGATGCTGCTGAGAATCAGAAACCACTGGGTATGCACCCCCACAGGAACCAATCTTGTCCGGGAATCCAGAGTGTTGGTCACTGAGAGAGTGGCCTGGCACAGTTGAAGATCCGATAGGAACCAGCCTCAGGGACACTCCTATACCAAAGCTAATCAAAGGGGGCTTGTTGGCCCTGTTCCAATGCCTAGGCTGATGTTGTCTGGGCTGGACATACTGGGTAAGACTTTAAACTCCACTATAGATACTACTGTACACTCTGGCCCCTCTGCAGGGAAGTGCCCTCCTCAAGGGAGATAAGCAAAGGAAACGCTTTCGCTGGACCATTCCAAAAAAAAAAAAAAAAGATGGGTTAGATATCTTGCATGCCTGATGGAGCCATTTTCCAGCACCTAATAATCAGAGATCAATCCTCACATGAAATAGAAGCCACACTCTTGGCTGACCTCTAAAGCCCTGCTTGATGGTGAGTCCACCTGTCTGCTCCCACATACGGCCCTCACTTTTATTCATTCCTCGCTCATGCTGGCTCTCTGCTCATAGCAGCTTTGTCTCTGTCTCAGGTCCTCTGTACCGGCGACTTCCTCTGCCTGGAATGTTCTTGGTCCAGATGTCTCCATGGCTGAAACCTTGTCAGTCAACTCAAATGCCACCTCAGGTACCGAATGCCACTCCCTCTCCCCAGCAATGCTCTGGTACCTCTCCTGACTGTGCTTATGAGCATGCTCTCTCTCTCTCTGAAAGACTGACCTGTTGGTCTTACCTCTCCTCCCAGGCAGTGGGAGAGGCTTTGCTCTGTTCACCACCCACACTTGAACTCAGGTGGAGGCTAGGTTCTGCTGACCTTCATGTCAGCTCTGTTTGAAGGAGTAAAATGCGAATCACTAAATGACACATGCGTTTGAACACTTTAATAGTTGCAAAATAAAAAGAAGCAAAAAATCCACTTCAATACTTAGTGCTCACCAGATTTGTCTGCTGGGACCAACACACTGGCCAAAGCATACTTAGATTAGCATCCCCTTCATGCCAAAAGCTATACTCATACGTTGGATGTTGGGATTCCCATTGACAATGATGGTCACCCATGGGACCCCTGTGGGCCTCCACTTGCTCACAGATCAGGAACAGCAGGTCGGGACAACCCATCTCAGCCACCCCAATCTCTCTGAGGCCATCACTCTAGAACAAAACATCTCTGCTCCTCCAGATGACCAACAGAAGGAAGATCCTACCTCTTATCTGGATAAGATGTGAATGGAAAAAAATAAAACAAAACAATGTATGGAAAAATAAATAAATAAAAAAAGATGTAGAGGACATCCAGATATTCCCCAGAGTCCTAAAGCATAGCACATTCTTCTAGCTTCACAGTCAGCCTAAGCCTGGAGCAAACAAGAGACTCTGGGGCATCTGGCCCCAGACTTCCATAGGGAGTCTCTCTTGGTAGAGAGTGAGCAGAGTAGGGCTCTATGTAACAGCCTCTCTGAGCCTCGCCACAGGTGCAAAGCTCCGGTCTATGAGTCAGCCCCAACAGGAGAAAGGGACTAAGAAACAAGCTTGGGTCCTGGAAACCAAAACCTCTATTCAGCTTCAGGTCAGTCACAGCAGCAAAGGAGTTCGCAGCACTTCACAGGGAGTGCAGAGCGACCTAGGAAGTGTGCAGCCAATCCTACTTCTTGGACCCCTCCGACTGAAGACCACGTTGTTTGGCATGTGGTTTCTATCAGACAGGCACCAAGCAGCTAGGGGCTTCCTGGTGGTAGTCTTGGTCTGAGGAGCACATAGTGATGGCGAAGAGACAAAGCCTTCACCTATACAAAGTGTGCCTTACATCCTGATAGAGACAGGGGCTGGGAATAAGTGAGCATGCAAATGACCTTAGGTGGGGCAGGTTCTCTACAGACAGTAGAACAGGCGGTGTAAAGAGATGAGGTGTAAAGAGTATGCACAGGCCTGTCTGAGGACTGATGTCACCACCCAAATGTCTGCTGCTGGGAAATTCAGGGCCATGCCACAAAGAGGGACAATACCTTGAGGTCGGAATATATAGAACAAGGGCCTGGGAGATAACGAAGTTGGTGAAGTGCTTGTCTTTGCAAACGTGGGGACCTGAGTTCCATCTCAGCACTCATAGAAAACAAACAAATGGATATGGAGGTGGATAGGCAGATTCATGAGGCTTGCGAGCCAGCCAGCCTAATCTACCCAGTAAGTTCCAAGCTAGTGAAAGATGATCTTAATAAAACAAAACAAACAAAAATACATGGACAGCAGTTGAAAATGATGATACCCACCCCAAAATTGTCCTCTGGCATTTTGCCTGTATATACATGAAAATCTCTCTCTCTCTCTCTCTCTCTCTCTCTCTCTCTCTCTCTCACACACACACACACACACACACACACACACACACACACACACTCCCAAGAAAAGGGCAATCAAGGGTGAGGACAAGTGGAGCCAGTGGAGAGGAGCAAGAAGGCAGTTGGATCTCATGCCAGGCTCCCAAGGAACCAAGGAAGGTGGGACAGGCCACAAAGGGCTATGGCAAAGCACTTCCCTGTTAGCTGCTCAGTCTTTAATCTCAATCCCTAAGACATCAACCATCGTGTCCTGTGGCTCCATTAGTTGACCATTCAAGACTGTGGCCATGACAAAAGGCAGGTGACTGCTCCTTTATAATGCACAGTCCATATTTAGACACAGAGCATAAAAATGCACTACCTCTGGCTGATGCCACACTTGATCCTAGATGTTGGAGAGCAAAATTCTGGAATATGCCAGATAGTCTATGGCCAGGGAGGATGCCCTACTATCCACAGATACCGCAAGACAAACTCTTCAGGAGAAGCCCAGGCCAAGTACACACACGCACTCAGCCTCCACAGCTTCCCTCTATGGAGATCAGTCCTGACCTCTGTGGGTCTGCAACTCTGAGTGTGATCTTAGAATAATTCTGCATGGTCTTCCTGTTAATTCTGGTGCTGTTTTCTCACCACGATCCTCTCAGATGCACCTTTACCTGCTCTCTCTCTCTCTCCTCTGAACCCTTTCTGAATCCTCCACACCTCCTAGACATATCCACCATGAGAGAACTTCTCGATCAGCCCCCTAACCGTGACCAGTCAGCCCCTATCCCTGGGCTTTGTTTGAACCTTGAACCCCACACCCTTCAAAAGACTTCCTCCCTATTTGATGGGCTCCCTCCAGAACTTGGTTCTCCATCTTGATCATGTGAATGGGGTAGGGAATTTTTAAAACTAGTATATCAATGCTTGGGTTCTGCCTCAGAGCAAACAGAATCTTCACAATGGGAGCCAGGCATTATAGTCTCATAAACCTTTTATGATCCCAAGGTGTAACCACAATTAGGAACTCAAACCAGCTCCCATCAGAGAGTTGCTGCTGGTCCATGGACCACTGATTGAATAGTGAGGCTTCACAGGCAGTTAGATTTGAGGAGTGGAGGGACAAAGAGGCATCCCTAATTTTCTAGCCCCAAATAAATGCTTATTGTGGAGCCCCCTGTGACGTTGAGAAGATGTTTCTTGGGGAAAATATCAATAAAAGACTCAGAGATTAGAAAGTTCCATAACATAAAAATATTACAGGATCCATTCTGTTATGCATGAAGTACTGAACAGAGTACTTAGTACATAGCAAGTGCTCAATGCGTGATACTTATGCTACATCGGTTACCATATTTCGTTATTGCTCAAGGACCTCCAGTCCTCAGACCAAATGAGCATGAGCTGTTAACTTCCCAAACCCTGATCATGCCAGACATAGCCCCACAGACTCCGCCTGGCCTAAAAGAATGCCAACATGGTATCCCAGTTCCTTCATACATTTGATCTGTTTCCCAGGTGCTATGCATACACTTGCTCAGTTTTCTCATGGCTGGTAATGAGTGTTTGCTATTGACAGGGTCTGTCCCAGTGCTCAATCTGGTTTAACTTGTGCCCCGAGAACAACCTAGACTGCAGGAACTAGCAGCCCCGATGGCTGACAAGGAAATTCAGAAGGGCGTGATCAGAAACATAATACCTGAAGGTTCGCCCCAAGCAAACCACGCTTTCCTTGTTTCTCAAATCCAAATTGCTAAGCTTTTTCATCAATGTACAGGGCCTTGTTCTGCAGGTGAGAGAGTCTGTGGTACCGCAGGCCTGGCAGGGCTCACGAATTCCCAGGCGACCCCGGGCAGCTGATCCCAGGACAGCACATTGAATGGCAGAGACACTGCACACTCTGATGCCCGCCTCCTTAATGTCCCCCAGGACCTCTGCCACTTTACTACAATCGGTGGGCGGTTGAACTAATATGTGGGAATATCACAGTAAATTTCCACTTTGAACATTTGCCCAAAGTACTGTTTAAATGGTGACTCAAATTGCAACATTGTGTGGCAAAGGACAGCAGCTATTTAGAAAAGCATCCTGTTTGATATAAGTACAGAAGATGTAGCTTGTTTGTGAAATCGCTTGTTGTACATTTGAGCTTCACCACAGAGAATGCTTCCCAGGCATTCCTATCCCAAAAAGCTAAGTGGAGAGTTGTAATTTGAGAACTACGAGGAGGGATTTCTTGAAACAGAGAATTGAGTCATGTAAGCAGTGCCTTTCCTTCTCAGCTCACTGTATATATACACAGAAGGAATGTGAAAGGGTACTTAAGGGCAAAGCAGGACTACCCGTTGAATAAGTAAATGAGACAGAATAAAAACTGAACAGAAGGGTGAGAATCAACAGTCAGGCACACTTTGGTGCCTGAGTGCCCAGAAATTCCAGAGTCATGGGCACAATCCTGAGAGAGACTGACTTCAAATTGAAGAATCTTCAGATAAATAAAAATACTTGTAGCTGGCAAGAACATTAAAGTTAGGAACGGTGTTCAGTGGGCAATCCCCAGAGTCAACTGATTCTAAACTTTGCACTGCAGGGACTTTAAACACCTCCCCTATTTTCAAACCACATACTCCACATTGAGTCAGCCATGATATCTGAGAGGTGGTCTTGGGTTCCCTGAATGTTTAAGGCTTCCTATAGGATTCCAACATGTAGCCAAACTGGGGAATTGGGGGCATTTGGTGTCCTTGCTCATAACAGATCAGGATTCAACCAGACCAGTGACTCTGCACCCACTCACTCTGTAGACTAATACACTAATGTCAGCCTTATCTCTAGAAATTTCTCCTACTTTATGGCGCTTGGACCCCAGAGTTTTTACTATATCCCTAGGTGTTTCTAATGTGCACATAGCCTGGTAGACGGCCACTGATCCAGGTGCTTCTGCCAAGATTCCCTCTACTGGTTGGTTCCATGTTAAAGATCTAGGGTATTCCAGGTAAGAATGCATCTGAGGAGTGTTTTTGTCCAGCAGATTCACTCATCCTTGCTTGTAAAGCAGGGACCCCTAACTTTGGAGGGGCCTGTGGATCCCTTTAATCCTTCACAAACTGTTGGCTGATTGTATATATGTCTGTATTCATATACATACACACTCAGAGAATATCTTTAGCTTTTGTCAGATGTTCAAAAGAGTTACCACAAGGGCTGGAGAGATGACTCAGCAGTTAAGAGCACTGGCTGCTCCTCTAGAGGTCCTGAGTTCAATTCCCAGCAACCACATGGTGGCTCACAACCATCTATAATAGGATCTGATGCCCTCTCCTGGCTTGCAGGTACACATGCAGAGCATTCATATGTAAAATATAAATCAGAATTTTTAAAAGAGTTAAGACTATTATCTTAAAGGCAAGAACAACTTGATAGATTCAAAAGAATTAAAACATAAATAGAATAAATTTGATCTCAGTTACAGTTAGAATTTGAGCATACCTACTGCCTGCCTCCTAGTGGTTGTATGCCCTTATTGCAGGCTTAGTTCAGAAATCTGGATAAAGAGACAGATGTGAAGAGTCCACATCCAAGTACCAAAGCAGAAATCATGTGCCTGGGAGTGGGATCACCACTAAACTAGCTGATAATTCCCTCAGGGAGATAACCTTCCCAACATATTGGTAAGGGGGCTGTTCCTTCAGATACTTTACATTCCTGTCCCTAGCTGTGGAAGGATAGAATGGTTTCTTTTTTTCAATAATGACTTCTGTAAACAATTTGTCTTAGTTTGAATCCTGGTGCTCTCTTACTAACCATGTGACATTGGGGAATGTTAGTTAACCTTTATATTATATTCTTCATATAAAGTGGGAGATAAATACTTTCAAGACTGCTACAAAGAGTAGATAATAGCATACCTACAAAAGTCTCTGAATAATATTTAGACCAATAGCCCAATATATTGCTGGTATTTACAGGTTTGTTTTCTTATTCTTAAACCCTATTGATCTTGTCCAAGCTTCCTTGAGTTTCATTCACTAACCCATTACACAAGGAGTCCTGCCCGGTTCCCTTCGTAGTGCTATCATGATGATGAAATAAAAAAGTCAAAGGTGTGTTCAGCCCTCCACATCTACAGGCTATACCTGTAACTGCAGATCCAACCAGCCACACAATTCAACCCAACAGGAGTTATCCAACCATGCATCAAAGTTATTACCCCAAACTGGACCTTACTGAATAGGTATACACTTTTTCTCATCATTATTCCCTAAAGTCCATGGCATAGTAAGTCTCATAATGTTAGTATTGTAGTAGATTTTCTCAGGAATCTGGGGATCATTTAAAGTATACAGAGAGATGTGTGGTGGCACTATACCAACACCAGACCATTCATGTATAAGGGGCTGGAGCATCTGTAGAATTTGGTACCCTCAGGTGTCTCAGATCCAGTTCCCCACATATATTAAAGGACACTTCATTCTATATCCAGGGAACCTATATCTCACAGGAAAGGGTCAGATACCATTGCTGTTCTTAAAAAGGACTCTTTGGGATTCCAATAGCTGAGCAGTTTCTGTGTCAGAAGGCAGCCTTTATTCTTACACATCTGGCATCCTGGACAGTGCCAAACCTTCCTGTCACATAGGTAAATGGGCAGCCATACTTCACCATGGCTGCTGCAAACTCTACTTCACATTAGAGAATCACACAAGTCACTAGAAAAATCACAGATGAGCCACTAGTCCTCATCTGTCCCAGACCTGACCTCTCTCATACCAAGCCTTCACAGGAAGACAGTCCCCAGACTCTTACAAAAGCCTGTCCTGTCTATCAGGACACCCACCACTGCACAGCACTCCACAACCAGCCCAGTCAAAGCAGAAACATCACTAGAACCTCAAAAAAGAATCAATAAAACTTCAAAGTGACCAATTCTCACTTACCTGGAGTCTGCTTAGCCGTGCGCACAGGGGTGTAGTGGTTTTTCGAGGTTGATCGGACCGGTGTGTTCTCTTTGGGAGAGGTATCGATGGCCGAGATGGTTTCTCTTTCACAGTGTGCTATGGGGATTGGTCCCTGTTGTCTTAGTATGTCAGCCAGAGCCCTAAACAAGGAGAATACACAGTGAGCCTCGCTGATTGGATGCACACAACCACCAAAGAGGCCAGCTTCCTACCATAGGTATTCTGTTTTGAAAACCTGCGGAAGGAGCCAGATGATAAGGCTATGAGCACTCAAAAGATGGTTTCAGCTGCCGCTGGTCTACAGGGGTAGAAGAGAGAGGTTGGTGTGACCCTAAAATGCTGTGAGCATAGTATCTTTTCCTACAATTTATTCCACATCTGTAAAACAATAAGCCCTTTCAAAACACTAGTTTTCCTGATACCCATATATGCCACAACAGCATCCTCAGTATCTCAGAATGACCCGGGCTACTGGTCCTCCAGTGAAAAGGAGATTACTTTCTGTCAGGGAGCCCAACCTTTCCGTCCCAAAATACATGCCATGTAGTATGTATTAGAAACTGGTGACTCACAGAAGTGCAGCCTACAGCTCCTGCTGCAAAGAAAAGCATGTCTTAGGTGCTAAAACAAAAAGCATAGATTAAAAAAAAAAAAAACAAAACAGGATAAGCATCAGGATGCATGGATGGTGCAGACATGCAGTTTAGAGCAGGAGGTATGTAAATATGGGTAGAGACACAGCAATACTGCCAGGGCAGATACTCGGTGACCAGGGCTCTGGCTTTATTGACACACACCATGCTTCAGCTTACAAACAGGCATGTAGTGGGGACTCAGCAGACATCAATCACGACAGAGATGGGATGGGGAGGGGGATGCCTACTTCTGTCCTCCAGGGACTCACAAATTAAGACAAGTCCTTCTGCCACCAGGTTTTAAACAGGAATCCCTCATTTATATGTGACATGAGATACCCACTGGCCCCGGGAAAAGAGACACTTAGGAATGATGGAAGGGAAAAGGAGGAGCATGTGGCAAGCCACAGGAGACCACTCCTGGTCAGTATCATTCCAGTTACTGGCAAAGCCCTATGCCTCCAATTTTGCATAAGTAGAGCCCAAACTCTCCCGTCTTCTCAGGGTCTCCCTAAGGCACATGCCTTCAAAACCTCTCCCATCTGAGATATCCCAGCCCTTCCCACGGTTTCTCATGTCCCCATGTCCAGCTCCACAGCTCCATCCTCATGAAAGTGACAACCACGACACTTGATGGATATGTCTCAGGTGAGTTGTGTCTTTCCTCTGCGGTTCCTGTGACACAGTGAACCTGCCTTGAAGAGCATCAAGTTGGCAATCTTATCATTTAGTGGCACTTACACAGCAATTTCACATTTTCCAAGTGCTCTTGCCTAGCTGGCTTTCCATTCTCTCAGCCTGTCAAGAAAGAGCAGACACTTTCTGCCTACCCCGTTCGCTCTGCTGAACTGGCAGCGAGGGCTAAGACAGAAGCCAAGTGCTCTATGAGGGAAACCCAGCTAGCTTAGGGTCCAGGCTAGAGAGCCATCATTCGGGGCTTGGGAAGAAGGTAATTGCCTAGAGAGAGAGTCACAGGAGAGGTCCGACTCCCAGGTATGCCACTGCTGAGCCATGAACCACCAGTAAATCTTAGTCTTTGACACAGAAATTTAACAATTTTTCCCCATCAGTGAAATACAGGGTTTATACAAAGACAAACTTTAAGATCCTTCCTGATTCTAAAACTAAATTCTTTTATGTGATCTTTTTCAACTGCACACCCATGTTTGGTATCTTCATTCCTTCACCCTTTTAATTCTTAAACATGCCTTCCTATCACCTCTCTGTGGTTAAAAAGACTGAATTACAAATGATGACAGACATATAGGTCAAAGGAATATAATTGAAAATTCAAGCACAAACTCCTACATTTATACTTAAATCTTTTTCAACAAGAAAGACAAGTGTTAGGGCTGGAGAGCAGACTCAGCAGTTAAGAGAGCATGTTGCTCTTCCAGAGAAGCCAGGTTTGGTTTCTAGCACTCAGGTTGGGTGACTCAAAGCTATTTGTAACTCCAATTCCAAGGGATCCAATATCCTCTCCTGGCCTCCTTGGGCACACATTTGGTGCACATAAATTCATGCAGGCATACCCTAATTAAAAAACACATTTTTTTAATTAAATAAATAAATAAAACTCCAAATGTCATTCAGTAGAAAAAGAACATTTTTCAAAAAAGTTGTCCTAGAGCAACTAGCTTTCCATGCTGGGATCTTAACCTCACATTACATACAAATACATACAAATCAATTCAAAGGGATCCTGCACCTAAATGTTAATTCAAGCACTATAAACTCTTAAAATACAAATGCAAATCATCGTGGTTTCTTAATTTGGCCATGATTTCTTGCATGTGACACTGGAAATACAAGCAACACAGCAACATGAGAACAAGTGGAGATATTCAAAACACCGGTATCTCAGAGGAAACCTTCACATGAGCTTACAGAATCCACAGAATGGGAAAAATACTTGTATAGCATATCCCATAAGAGGCTGTAGAGATGGCTCAACAGCCAAGAGCACTTGTTGCTCTTGTAGAGGATCTGGGCTCAGTTCCAAGCACCCAAACAGTGGTTCATGGTCATCCATAAGATTAGTTCCAGGAGATCCAACTGATGCCCTTCTGTCCTCTGCAGACATCAGGCAAGCACAAGATTTACACACATACATTTGGGGAAAACACTCATACACATAAAATAAATTCTAAAAAAGAAAAAAATCTACAGAAAGAATCTTGAAAGTTGACAATAAAACACTCCTTGGTTTTAAAATGGACACAAGATTCAAACAGGCATTTCTCTAAAGTGATGGCACCACTGGTTCTTAGAGAAATGGCCCATAAAACTCACATTGTGGTATCTATGCAGACTTTTGCAGACAGCCATAACCAAACAGGCAGTTAATGCCAAGTGCCAATGAGGATACAACCGTGACTTCTTCACACTCCGGTGCTGGGGATATAAAAGCTCAGCTCCTTTGGTAAACAGTTTAACAGTTCCCCAAAATTCTAAGAACACAGCAAATATGTGGCCCAGCCTACTCCTAGGAGAAGTGAAAACAGACCTGCACAGAACTTGTTTGTGCAGCAGGTTAATGGCATTATTAATAATAGCCAAAGAGCAGGAGCAAGACAAATGCTCATTGGTTCATGACTGGATAAGCAAACTGTGTTGCGCTCACACAACAGAATATTAATTGGTCATAAAAAAGGAAAGGAGTACTGATAGACACCATAGCATGGAAGTACCTCAAAACACACCACCCTAAGTGAAAGGAGACACCCCAAAGCCTAGATTTAAATAAAGAAGCAGGCTGGATACACCTATAGAGAAAGGGGGCTGCTATAGGTATGGGCTTTCCTTTGGAGAAGTTAATAATACAAAAAGTTTAAACAATGGTGGCAGCTGCTGAAGATGGAACGTATACAAACCACAATCTTGCACATCTGGAAATTTAAGGATAAATATTCCATTAGGTAAATTACATCTCATTAAAGCTAGTACTGAGGAAACATCTCACTGATTTGCTTCCCACATGCTTAGAGAGACACCTGTCTACTTTTCTGATGGCCAGGAGAAAGAATGGAGTCATGGGGTTAAACACATGCTCAGCAGGACTGACTCCGCATCAGTGACTCTCAAGAGTCAAGTGATTTTGTTCCTACCTTTCTGTCCTGGGACAGCTGGCCATAACTGGAGACATTCTGGTTGTCATGACAAGCAAGGTGGGAAGTTCTGCTGGTGTCTGCTGTGTGGCACCCAGAGATGGGGCTCAATATCTTACAGTGGACAGGACAGGCAGCCCATCATGACAGTTACCAAGAGTCAACAGTGGTGAGGTGGCGGGGGGGGGGAGTGGGAGACTAAGAGAAATCTGCCCAGAACTGGGTGAACTAAGTGGCTAGTTCTACAAACAGCCAATCAAGACTAAAGTCTAAAGACTCTAAAGCGAGTGTCCTTTCTGTTGGAGTCTCAAGTCTTAGCACTTGCCTGGATGTGACGCACAGAAAGGAGTAAGGTAACCTGTCTGATGCCACACTTTTGTCTACAGGGGCAATGTAAGTGGGTTTTCCTTAGAGCTGTCTATCTCCCACAACTGCAGGGCCCCTAAAGTCCATTGCCCAAGAAGACCTGCTTAATGATCAACTCCCTAAAGAGCAGCGGGCTCAGTGGATCTAAGTGAGTGAGGTCTGACTAGCTGCCTGACAATGAGTTAGAACTCTGGGCTACAGCTGAGCTGTGGCCTCTGGTACCTAGACCATGTGATTATAGGAAACTACTTCAGGCTGATTGTTTGTGGCCAGATAGGCTAGGCTGATTGGAATCCCAGTCCAGTGGGAAAGGTGGTGTCGTAGGTAAGGTTTCTATTGCTGTGAAAAGACACCATGACCACAGCAACTCTTATAAAGAAAACATTCAATTGGGGTGGTTTGCTTACAGTTTCAGAGCTTCAATCCATTATCATCATGATGGGGAGCATGGTGGTGGGCAGGCAGACATGGGAGCTGAGAGTCCTACATCTTGCAGGCAACAGAAAGTTGAATGAGACACTGGGCAGTATCCTGAGCATAAGAAACCTCAAAACCTGCCCCCACAGTGACACACTTCCTCTAACAAGGCCATACCCACTCCTTAATAGTGCCACTCCCTATGAGATTATGGGGGCCAATCACATTCAAACTACCACAGGAGGATTAGCGAGAGTATGTGTTTTCCAAAGCCCCTTTATAGACCTCCTGACCACACACAATATCCATGAGGGAATGATGGCCAGGCATAAGCTCCTGGTCCCTATTGGGTCCTTAACATTCTTCAGAATTCAGCCTTTCCCATTGTTCTTTTCCCCAATGGAGAAGACCTGAGCAGTGTGCCTTGTCAACCCCCCCGTCCTGTCCATTCCCTCAGCTCAGTGACCTCCCTCTTTGCTCTGGTTCCTCTCTACCTTCCATTCCTCACTCTCCAGGGTGTTTGATAAATATTATTCTAATTCTGAAATGTGTGATCCCGATCTCACCTAATTAATTTGGATATGCCAGAGGAAATGGGTTAAGGCCTGAGCTACTTTCTAACCACAGGAAAGAAACCTGGTCACGGAGGAACAACTGAGGGGGCTTTGTAAGAGTGGGCAGCAACTTTCAGGGATGGGGGGACCAAGCAGACGAGGAGGCAAAAGAAGGGGGAAGAAACAAGTCAGGGAAAAGAAAAAAATAGGAGTTAGAGCCAGAAGAACATGGAATAAGAAAGTGGAAGGGACAGAAGAAGAGGAGGAGAGAGGAAGGAGAGACCCAGACCAGAAGCCAGAGAGGGAGAGAGGAGACAGAGAGAGAATCCAGTAGAAAAGGCAGGAGAGAAAATGAGAACCAGAGAGAGAAAGGGAAATAAAGAGAAAGCCATTCAGAGCGGCTTCCTGCTCACTCCAGCTGGGCTTACTAATTTAGCAAATGCCAGGTGATAGCTGGGCATGCAGAAACAATTAGCAAATGAGTGATTTGGGTCAAGTTTATTTGTTTGCTTAAAATCTCGGGTAATGTTGTCAACGGTCTCAAGGAAATGTGGATAGAAAGCTTTTTCAAAAACACATTCAGAGACAGGAGAGGGAATCAGGGGAGGGTTAGAGAAAAAGAAATTCAGGAGCAACACAGAGAACTGGCCAAGTGAGGAAGCAAGGGCAAGGCTCCACCCCACCAGGAACCTGGTATCCCACCATAGGTAAGGACAACAAATGCACTTAATTTAGGAAGTTGGGGAACACCTTCAACCCCAGTCCTCTCCCTGTCTGTCATACTGGCTGCACTATCTAACATATCAAGCCAAGGAACTCTTTTGCCTAAAAACTCTGTTTTCCTGCTGATTTCTCTGTTTCTTTTTCTGTGATAGTTTCCTATAGTGTGAGCTTCTTGGGGGAGGGCCTATTAATTGAGAAACAAATCCAATTCTGGCCCCTCAGCCAGGAGACGTGGGCCCTCCTCAGTCCTGGGCATTGCACTTAGCCATCAGGATGGTGGAAACGCCATCTTACCTTCGAAGGGAACTTAGTGTCTAAGTGTGCTTTTCTGCCTAGCGCCCTGCCTTTGCTTCTAGCACTGTGACCTTTACAGCTGTAGTACCCAAATTTTTACTGAGGATTTAAGGCTCAGACTTCACTCAGTACTCAAACAAGATGGAACAGAAATTCGAAGTCTGGACTTTGTGACTTGAACCTGAGCATCCTTTGGTACACAGAGACCACCGCTCTTATGCATCTCACTTCCTTTCCTCTGCACTGATTCTTTCAGCTCTCCCCAGATGGGCTGGTGTCCTACTTTGCTTTTGTTTTTTCTTTGTCCTTTCGTTTTTTTTTTCTATGGTAAACACCGTGACCCAAAAACAACTTGAGGAGGAAAGGGTTTACTTGACTTATATTCTAATCACAGTCCATCTCTGAGGAAAGTTAAAGCACGAACCTGCAGGCAGGAACTGAAACAGAGGCCATGGAAAAATGCTGCTTACAGGCTTGCTCCCCATAGCTTGCCCAGCTTGCTTTCTTATATAACTCAGGACCACCTGCCCAGAGGTGACACCATCCAGAGTGGACTGGGCCTTCCCACATCAATCATTAGTCAAGAGAATGCTCTCACAGGCTTGCCTATGAACCAGTCTGATGAAGGCTCTTTTTTCAACTGAGGTTCCCTAATCTCAGATGACTCGAGGCCTTGTTAATATGATAAAAACTAACCACTGGGGCCTGCTGATTTAGCAAATGCCAGGGGATATGTGATCATGCAGAAGCAGTTAGTAAAAGACTGGATCAAGACCAGTTACTCACTAGCTTAAATATCTACTGTACACACTTATCTATCCATTCATTCCACCCACCCATCTATCCACTGACCCATCCATCCATCCATCCATCCTCCCATCCGTGTAGCCAACCATTCACCCACGCATCCTCTATCCTTCTTTGTCTCACCCGTCTACCTATCCATCCACTGCACTCACTCATCCACTCATCGGTCACCCACCAACCTATCCATCCATCCATTCACTCACACACACATTCATTAATCCATTCTCCGCCATCGATCCACCCTTCCTTCCTTCTAGCCTCTTAATCACAATTTTTCCCTCTCAGGTCCCTATCATAGTCTCTGAACAATAGGGCTTTAAAGAGTATTCAATATTTGGCCAAAAAACCAAGCTGGACCTTTGACCTCAGCTGCCTCTCAGCCACTCAGGTCTATTTGTCACTGTGAGTCATAAAGACCAACAACTTTGAACATCACCGATTTTAGCAGCTAATCTTTTGGTCAAATGAAAACTTAAACAGGCACGACTATACATCATTATATCCTGGCTCTGCATGAGGCCAGAGTAAGGAACTGAGCCCTTCTCTGTTAAGCTCTGGTTTCTTGGCCTTTGTGAATGACCCAGCTTGAAAGCAAATGTGGCAAAGGAACACAAAATGAAACTTTAGACTTTCCTACCTTACTTTCCACTCGTCAGGAGATAGATGGTCAAACCTGGGTCCTGTCCAATAAGTGAGAAGCTGAGACCCCTCAGCTCACCTTGTAAAGTCCTGGGTCTTTACAAGACCTGTTCGTGGGGACCCCAGAAATAAGCCACACGGACTTTAGTAGCAGCCTGCGCTACATCAATGTTTCAGAAGGAAGAAAATATACTTTAGTCCAGTAAGTTGTTCCATACCAAGAACAAGACCAGTTGGAGGGTCAGACCCCAGTCACACCCTTTCTCCTTCAGGAAGGGAATGGGAAGAAACTGATGGTGCTGAGGAGGTATGATAAAAGGCCAAGGTGATGGACTTGTCCACGAATAAACTACTGCAGCTAATGTTCTTAGTCCTCAGGACTAATGAGAACACTCCTGTTTCTGAAGAGATTTCCCAAGACATCCCTGACTCATTGTGTATCCTAAATATAATTAATTCTTTTCTCTCGTCACTAAGAATTTGAATGCCTGATAAGAGGGGCCATCAGCCTCACTTTGGGTCCTCTTTGCAGAGAAAGCAAAGTAAAATGTACAGTTTAAGAAAGGGGACCGATTCTTGAAGCTGCAAGGCAGATCATGGAAGCTGGTGTTGGTTTTTCCCTGTAAATCTCTGATAGCTGCTTCTTTTCCATTTCCCTGGAAGTGATGTATAAATGCTCCATTCCGTCTAGGTAAAGGATTCCAGTTATTTGAGTTCCAAATAACTGAGTTCTTGCTGGCACTGAACTTGAGGACAAGCTGGAGTCCCCTTTGACCTCGCCTTTGCCTCGCTCTTCTGGAGTTTTTTTATCCTCCAAAATCTGCAGTCAGGACAACTGAAATGAACATATTTTTAATAACCTCAGACCAAGGAGAATGGCTTAATTTATGTCTCCCTATTCCCAGTTCTCTCACAGTCCACTTGAAAAACACAGCTGCTGGCTTTGTGTGTGCACAAGACCGCTCTCCTCACACAGAGGCGCAGAATGGATGTGGGGATCTCATTTGTTGGTTAACAATGTCTATGCATCTGCATTGAGCTGTTCTGCAGGTCTGAGTTGTCCCCAGCACAATTGGAATTCATCACGGCCAGTAAACATCTCTGCAAGGAAAGGGCAGCCTGCTTATTCCGTTTTTCAAGTAAGCAGAGCCAGTTGCTGCTGCCCCATGTGTGCCTGTCCTGAGGCTGTTGATAGGGAGCCGGTCAAGAGTCTACAGCATCTATCGCCTGGCTCATTACTAACAGCATTCTCGCCACGCACTTCCTCCAGACCCCAGGAAACATAATGCAAATTTACCCAGGTCTAAGAGATTCAGAAGAATCAAGCCCAAACAGTCTTTCCAGCAGTCTTTAGGTGATTTGAGAGTGAATCAGATTTGAGTGTGTCAAGTGTTGCCATTGGCTAATTGAAAGCAGTTGCCAAGATGGGTTAGCATAACCACACGACTAACCACATGACAAGTAAGTTTATAAAAGCACCTTCGTGGAAGGTGCAGATTTATTGTAGAGTTGGTTAGTTGGGTTGGTTTTGATTTTTATTTCATTTTGTTTTGCTTTGCTTCTGTTGCTGGCAGAGACCTCAGTCTCTAGGTGAGCAAACACAGACAGCAGAGCCTGTTGACCAAATGCTGGGATTCTGAACTAGGAACCTAAGTTTGGATGCTGGCCATCTTGATACACTAGTGATCATTAATCAGCTACTTACATTCCCATGGCTCTGTTTTCTCATTTAAAATTAAGCCAAAGTAATAAGGCCTGTGTGTGTGTGTGTGTGTGTGTGTGTGTGTGTGTGTGTGTGTTTGTGCACGCGCGCAGTCTTCCTCTTAGGATTATCGTGGAGATTAAATTCATTATTATTTGTGAAACACTTATAATAGAGCCTGGTGCCTAGGAAGCACTAAGTAAATATTTGACTAACTAAATTTTAAATGGGCTCAGCCTACAGAAACACAGCCGTAGCACGGGTGGAAGAGGGAAATCGTGGGGACTGACTCGACAAAGTTGACATAACAAAACTCTCAAATCCCATATAGTCTAGCCATGGCCATGGCCATCTTGGGAGGAACCATCCACAGACCCCATTCCCCACCACAGCCTAATGACCAGAAGTCCACCTGCTCACACGCTAGGAGTTTTTGAGCTCTGTGCTTGGACCTGGAGAGGCAGGTGCAGGGAGAGTATGTGTTCCTCTGCACCAGGCCATGGTGGATCATGTTTTGCCTGTCAGCGCAAGAAAGCACCAAGACAAAGGCCCATAGAGAGACAGAGGATCCACACAGGAGCAAATCCACTGATTACTTCGGGGGCTTGGGTGGATAATCACATCAACCTGACTAAGGAAATAGTCAGTTGGTCTCTTATTCGTTTCTTCTATTTTTTTTCCTTTCTGCTTCTCTCTACCTATCTTCTCCTTCTTTAAGATAAATATAAAAATTATCATCATCTCCATGCTCAAGTAAATAACATTAATTCAAGTAAGCACTATTCAGTCGGTCACTCGGTCATTTTCATTATGCTAAGTACTGTCCCAGTTTGACCAAACTAGGCTGACACTTCCTGCACAGCCCTATTGATGGGACCTGCAACCAAGAAAAGTTGCTCTCTTGAATTTCTTTTTCCAACCAGCTTTCCTAAAGAACCCTCTGAATCTTTAAGCTCTTTGAGTGACTAGGTTCCCTGTGTGGTTGATATCCTCTAGATAAATAGCATCTGAATAGCCAGAGAGACTGGAAGTCACATCCCATGGGAAGATGTCTATGGATATCGATTCAAATACTGGATCCTGAAAAGAGGATGGAGGGGCCTTGACTGTTGTCTTTGAGGAAGTGTTTTGCAGTCTTGTGGATGTGAGGAGTCAGTTTGGGTTCTCCAATGTCAATTAGAAAAGCATCCTAACAATAGACTAGACTGTCTTCAGGATAGATAAATGGATGGACACTTATACCCCAAGAGGAGAGGAGATGATACCCAGAGGGAAGGGACTGAAAAAGCATTATAAGTCCTTTTCTATCAAGATGATCTATAAGAATAACATGCTAAAACCAAGCATCCTTATGAGGTCATTTGCAGAGGATAAGGTCTACAAGATAAAGAATGAATAAGGGTAAGTGCATTTTCTTCCATGCCCAGGGATGCCTCTCTTTTAAGTGAAGATGTCACCTTTTTCCTGACTTTCCAGGTGTGTTGGGGTCAGGATGGTCCAGAGAAGCCCATATTCCTCCAGTATATTCACCCATATCCCACATCCCAGTTAATAGACCAGAGGAGCCAAGGGACTAAAGATCATGGAGACAGTAAGTGACAGAAGTGGCCTGCTATCTCAACATTCAGAAAATGCTCCAAGGCTTGAAAAGATGGATGACAACCTCCATAAGTTGTATCTGTCCCTTGAGAGTACATAAGCAGATAAGGGGGAGGATGTCAAAGTTCTTTTTCTGGGGTGCCTGCTTCTGGTCATTCTCACAGGACGTGTGGTGCTGCCTCCTCTTAACAGTGGTGTTGGAACAGCGATTTAGGTGTGAGTTCCTCAGGCCACTGAGCAAAACCCTCAATGGGAACAAAAACAAATCTCAACGTCTTCTGTCCTCTCTGTCTGAAGTTGGCCTCTGAGCCCCTTTCTTCTCAGGGCCAGCTGGACATGCTGCAGCTATGACATTATAACACTACTTCTCAAAGCCCAAAGAGTTGTAGATTCTAATACGTAGGGAAATGAAATGAGAAAAGAAAGAAGGGTAAGGGAAATTGGATATAGTTTCCAGAGGGAATTCAAAATACTCATTCTATAACAGTCAGGGTAAGTTAATCCCAACTGGTGAAACAGGAATTACAGAATATATTCAAGAAATAACTGCCCGTGTTCACGCACACTTGGGCACAAAACTGAAGATTCAACCAAGGCCTCATGCATGGTAGGCAGGTACTCTATTCCTAGCTGTCTTTTGTCTTTTTGTTTTAAAAGAGGGTCTCACTAAACTGCCCAAACTCTCTCAATATAGTTCAGGTAAGTCTTGAACTTGTGGTCTTGCAGCTTAAGCTTTCAGAATAGCTAGCAACAGGCCTAAGCCACCAGGCTCAGCCAGAAAATAACACTTTACTGTTCCTTGAGCCATTGTAGGGTTTTAAATGAACTTTAAAAATACAAAAAATAAAACAAAGCTGATCTTCAGAAGCTTTTTTTTAATAGATATGAAAGATTAGCCATTAGCATGCCAACTGTCTACCTGGCCTGCTTAGAGACAGTCTGTCCTCCGTGGTGCGGGTGGGGTGTATGGCCCTGCACAATCTTGGCAGTCTTGTCTGAGATACTAATCTGCTCATCGTAGCTTTTTATCAAACAGCGAAAATAAAAAAAAAATTGTCCAGGTCCAATTTGGGTAAATTTTAAATTAGCAGCATCAGAATCGATGCAATTTAATGAAGTCACAGTTGGATGACTTCGAGAAGAAAGGCTGGAGGGGGAAGGGGTTGGAAAGACAAGACAGAAGTGACCAGGCATCAAGAGCAGGACAGATGGGAAAGCAGTGGTGGTAGAGGAGACATTGCAAGTCACAAGACGATACATTTTAATGATGCGACATTAAAGGGAAGAGAGGAACACAGCAGACGCTTTGCTTAAAGATCTGACATTCCTCTTTGCAAATACTCCAGGGTGCAGAGAAGAGGCGCTCACTGCATGGACATGGGTCCTGAGTCTGAAGCTGGCTGTAGGCCATCAAAACACAAATGACCTGTACTAGTTCCCCAAGCCTGTGGGCTGTCACTCCGAGGAAATTTTGGACAGATTTCTTTACACGCAGTCATATGTCAGAGACAGCTGACTAGGAGCATTGCAGAAGGGCAGCACTCCAGAGTCTTCCTCATGCTCTGAAGCAGCATCGGTGTCTGGACTAGTATCCTGCCAATCATTCCACAGAGGTGGCTTGATGGGAGACTTGCTCATCCTCCAAAAGAGCTGCCTAAATTACCAGTGTGAGGTCCCAACTCCTCTCTCCTGCTGAAATCTGACCCTGATTCCAGAACTGGGGGTGGGGACCACTTCCCAACAACTGCCTGCCTGTTCCCCACCCTTCCACCTCCAGATCCATCTGCTAAACCCCAGTAAAGAGCTTAAACCCCAGACCCTAGGAAAGGAAAGAATGGAAGGAATCTAGAAGGCACTCTCAGGTTCCACTTAATTTATATCCCATCCCAGGGCCCATGTCCCTCCCCAGAGAGCAGCTGGAGTGCAGGAAGAGGGGAAAGAGTGGAAACCACACTTCCCAGAAGAGGACATTTGGCTAAGAGAACAACCAATATGTCCAGAGGACAGGTGTCCTGAGTAATGAGACTTTAATGCAGAAGCTAATGGGAACAGGACATGAAACCAAATGCCAGAAAAACAAGGAATAATGAGCGTGTTTGAGAAGGCTACAGGAAGCAAAGACTCTTCTACCAACATCAGGGCACAGGGCCAAGGTTCCAGCTACCCAGAGACTTGCTGGAACGTTAGCTCATTGGGCCCTGGAGATGGGAACAGTGGCTTTAGGCAAGGAGGATCATGGGAGAGCAAAGAGCCAAAGGAGGTAAAGAGGACCAAAAACAGGGCTCTGCAGAGTTGGGTTTCTGGAGGCTACTGAAACTGCTTCCACAGCCAGGGTCTCTGCTCAGGCACCTCTGCTGTGATCCTGTAGCCCAGGCATGTGGGTCCCACGCTGGCTGGCACCCAGAGATAACAGCCGGAGGCCACACCCAGCTGTGGCTATTAGGATGTCTCAGGATTCCTCCTCCTGTGCCCTTCAGGGTAGAGGACTTGGGGGGGAAGGGAGCAGAGACTAGGGAAGGGCAAAGTCTGGAATTAGCACAGCTAGGAGGGCAGAAATGAGGAAGGACAGTCCGAATGGGCATGCGAGAGTTAGCTGCAGCTCTCTCTTGCATGTGCAGCACTGGGTATTACAAATAGGGAAAGGGGACATGAAGGGACAGTGATAAATGGACCTGTTAGCGAGCTGTGGGTCTCAGTAATTAAAACTGGGGATGCCCTGAGGTCCATCCTCTCCCCAGACCTCATCTTTCCTCCCTTCCCAAGCTCCACTCACCTCTCTCAGAGGCTGTGGCTCATGCTCAATTGCCCAGGACTTCTTTCTAAGCCACACAAGGGTTTGCGTTCTTTCTGTTTTTCCCTCAATGGACTTCAACGTTTCCTTTGGCCAACAGCATCCGCCCTTGAAAGAAAACCCTCTCGTTGTCCTGGGCACATCTGTACCCCACAGTCTAAGTGGGAGTGTTACCAGCTCTGGATGGAAGGTCATTGACCCTCTTGTCCTTTACGGTAACCAGCTGTCCCAGGCACAAGCAAGGGGACTGCTTCCTTAAGCATTTCGGGTATCACTGACTCTGTGAGGAAGGTGGTAAACAGTGAGCTACTTTTCTAGACCCTAAGGGAAGACAGAGATGGGCTACATAGTGGTAGCATGGCCTTGGGCATGTCATTATGCTAGGTCTCCCCATCTGTAAATTAGGCCTCTATACTCTGTGGGCTGAAGGGTGGTGAAGGGGGTGGGGGCAGAGGGAATACAGTGAGATTCTGCTTGGAAAATCCAGAACAGGGCTCCTGGTATCAAGTAAGTTCTCAAGGCCAGACACTATTGCTTGATACATCACCCAGTCAAAACTCAGGGCCTCACAGCTTTCCTGAGTTTCACAGGTGATGGAAAAATGGCAGTTCCTGACAGGACGGACTCCTACCTTTTGATGCCCACTGCCCAAGTTCCTAGTGGAACAGACTCCCTCGAGTATGTTTAAAAGGGGCCTCTACATGTGTGTTGGAGGGGGCTACAGAGTGATACAATAGCTCAGTCCTTCCCTCCTCCCCCTAACTCTTGACTGAGATTGGGGGAAAAAACCCATCTGCAACAGTATAGCCGTGACTATTCCCAGCTGCACAGACTATAATTGGGTGGCTCCCTACCCTTTGCTCTTTACTCGGCCAGCCCACTCTTGCCCCAACCAATCCCATCCCATAAATATGAACTGGAGACATGGGAACAAGGCAAGTATGGTAAATGGGTGTTGGGAATCTTCCAGAGATGCTATGGTAGCCTCATGTCTGTGGGCCTGCAGGTATCCATGGCAGTCTGACCCAAGTGGTAACCTCATCTGAATACAGAATTGCAGAGGCGGTGGCCCTGTGATAGAGGGCAGAGGGCACTGAACAGGGGCTCTGATCCCAGGCTTCCTCTCTGCATGCATCCCAAAGAAACTGGGTCCCTTTACCCTCAGTATCAAAGCAGTAAGCTAAATTGAGCGATCCGTCTACTATTTTATGCAGAAATGTGGGACATTCTTTTTTCCACTCTTTTTGGGCAGTTATCTGAAATGTTTGATGCATATTCAACTCCTTTCTTTTGTCTTCTTTCCCAACTATCCCACAGCTTGCCCAGCACACTGCTGTCACATGAAACCGGTCTTGCCTAAGAGGTACTTATCTTCCCACGTGAGGAGCAGCTCTGTCCACATGGTCACAGAGGGTGAGGGGCTCTCCCCTCCTCTGGTCCATCCTGCCTTTCAAGATGGTAGCGATACTCCTCCTAGCAGTTTTCTTTAGAGGAGGTACTGTGGCTTCCCCACCACCTTGTCCATTCATCAGCCTTACCCCTGACTTATTACTGCTTAAACAAACCAGATTTCCCTGGGAGGGTGAAAGATACTATGGTTTCAGAAAGCCACAGTGACTGGCTCTTGAGTCTCAATGTATTTCCAAGAGTGGCGCTATGGAGCCATTTGCAGAAGAAGAACCAGCCTGTGGCCTCTCAAGGAGATTGCGTGGGAAGAGAATTCAATACATACAGGCACCCGGGTTCTTTCAGAGGATCAGGCAGAGCTGCTAAGTGTCATTTCATACAGGTTCATCTCATAGAACAATGGGGCCCATCATTTCAAACTTCCACCCCATTAGCAGCTGGTTTCTTGACCCAGAGCTGAGAAAGGGAACAATAGTCACCAGGAATTATGCTTTTGTGTCTCTGAGAGGGATCTTACATACACTGGAGGGATCTCAGAGGGTGGTTCTGGACACACACACACCCGTAAGACCTCACTGGTGTGATACGTCGCAGCAAGCCCCGCCCCCATACCTCCAGGTGAGAACAGAAGCATCCAAAGTCACATTTTTTAATTTCACAACTCTGCCCACACTGTCATTCGGTGGTGCCTTACCCTGGGCCACCCTCCTTCCTTCAGCCTATGCTGTATTTTCCTTTTCCAACAGTCTGCATTACTCACATCTTACTAGAGGATTTTGCTTAGATCAGGTTATTGCGCTTTAGAAAAGAACGCAGAGAAACTGGAAAAAAAAAAAAAGGCCAGGGACTATCATGAGAAATCATGTTGGCGGATGGAAACCCAGAGGTCAGCAAGACTCAAGACACAGGGAAGGGACTGAAAGAAGGCTGTCACTCACATCTCCAAGAGTCTAAAGGTTATTTGCAGATGATTAAGAATCAAGCATAAAGCATACAGACTGCTTCGAATGAAAAAAAAAAAAAACAGACTGAGGCTCAGCCTAGAGCATGAACGCCAAGGCTTTCAGGGAAAGCTCCCTTGACTAGCAGCTGGGACGCGTGGCGTTGCAACCTCTGTGCTGTTGATTTCAAGTGCCTTGCTTAGAAAATTACAGAGGCAAACTGACTGTGGAAATAAGGCCATGATACTGAAATGGGTAGCAAAATAGTGGAATATGTTAGTCTGCCTTTTCATAAGACTCTGGTTCTACTTGTAGAAAAAAGTAATAGAGTTGACAATCTGCTCTGGTTTCTTTCAAAAGAAGCCTATTAGAGGCTTGAGGTCAAAGGCCTCAGATCCTGTTAGGGTTTGCTGGTGAACTCCCTATGCCAGGCCTTCTTCCCCTCTGTAATGTCTACCAACAAAAGGAGTACAAATATGAGGTCATCAATGTGACTCAGGGAAAAATAGTGAGTTTGGGTTTTTCAAAGTACAAAGGGACAAAATCATCACAGAAGGTGTGTTCGCAAGGAAGGCAGCCTAAGTCCCCCTCTGTCCCATTAGGGGCCCCTCTCCGTCCACCTGAGACATCTTACACATCTACAAAGTCAAATCATAACTTCGTAATTTCACAAAAGAGATGTTGCCAAGGAAGGTGACCAACACTGGAAGGCAAAATACACTCGAGTCTGCAACAGTTTCAAGTATAAGCTGTTGAGAACTTTGAGCGCATTGGATACACGGAAGAAGGAAGCTGCTGGCCACTGTCACAGCCAGGAGCAGACAGCTAACTCAACATGCAGTAGCTAGGGGCTCTCCTGGCTATGGGATGGAAGTAGAAAATTAAGAGCTAAATAATATCCTGTCAGGCCCTGGAGAAATCGGTCAGCAGAACTCGATGGACGAAGTTCTTTTGGGTCTCCGCTGCCTTTTTATTCCAGATCTTGTAGGCATAGCTGGCCGGGATAATTGACCTCTTTCAGTCAGCCCACTTTTCAGATATCTTAACCATCGCTTTCTGCAAATTGATCTGAACCAACACGCCAGTCAGTAAAATCTCTCATTCAAATTGGTTGAAAACAATGAATTATTCTACAAGTGCCTTAGCAGACTAGATCTATGGGTAAATTCTCGGTTTCTTGACAGCAGATTCCGTGAAATGAATGTGTTCTGAGACAGGACGGGGTGGGGCAGATATGCAAGTCTTTTGAGCTTGGGGGTAGTGCAGAAAAGAAACACGAAGAGAGTGAACAGCATGACCCCAGAGGGTTGTCAAGGTCTCAAGATGGTTGACGGTGTTTGCCTGTCTGTATTGCTAAAGCAAGAAGGAACCCAGCTAGTCTGTATGTTGAGGGAGTGTGACTTGGAGTTTAAACTGCCTTCTCTAGGTGAGCCGGACTCACACACAATGTATCCACATACATTCAAGAACCATAACAGAATCACCCCTGGGGGAGTCTCTGCAGTGTTGCTTTGTTCCATCAGAGGTAACCACCAACGTTTTGTCCAATCACTGTCTTACTTTTGTTGTCTTCTTTCTGCCTTCCTGGGAGTCTGCCCCTAACCCTCCTTCATAATGCTTCTGTAACTTTCCAGCTTTCCCAATGTGCATTTCTTTTTAAACTCAAAGAGAAAGGAAAGCATGGAAAAGGTAAAGCACTTCAATTCAGCCCAGGGCAAGATTCGTTTCCCCCCACACACACACACTTTCCTTCCAAACTTCTGTATTTGGAGTTAAAAACAAGCTGACTTGGTTGAGATTATAATGGGAAGCTCACAGTACTGCAGAAAAAAAAATTGAGTGTTTGACAGTTTGTCTCAAGTTCTTCACTCACTCAACTCTGGAGTTGTCCTGTTACAGCAGTGTTGGCCTGGAAGGGAAGCAGAGCTCTCCTGGTTTGTAATCAACTTCTAGAAGGAAAAGAGACAAAGCAAACTTTTCCCTGGCCTATGCTATAAATAAGAGAGTTAGTTGGGAGACAGACTCTGCAGATGAGCTACCTCCTAATACCCTCCCCTTCTCCCCAGGATGTATACCCGGGCTCTGCTCCTCCCAGCATCCTCCCCTGCCCATCATCTTCCCTGCCCACTTTCCTTCATGCTCCCAGTCCCGGACAAGCACCTCCGACTTCACCAACTGTGTCTACAGCATCTTAATAGCTTCCTGGCCCATCTGTTAATTAGCCATTTAAAAAGGAGCCACGCAGTTTCTCCTTAGAGCGATTCTCATCTCTGAGACATTAATGAATCAACTCGTGGTGAGGAGGAGGAGGAGGAGGAGGTTTGGATGTGAGAGAGCTGAGGGCAGAATAAAATGTCAAAAGGGGCCAGCCTCCTGGGCTGGGTGCTGGTCAGCTTCTGGAGGACATGGGCCATCCTTCTCTGGACAAACAGCCCCAGGTAATGACTACAGAGACATTCAGGAAACATGACAATCAGAGGATGCCTGCAGGTCTAACCTTAACCTGAAAAGTTCTAAAGCAGGGCCAAGAAGAGGGTGTAGCTTCTAATAGAAACAGGGTTCCAGCCAGGAAAGTTGGGACACCCCCCACTCAGAGCTAGCATCACTTTCTCCTCTTCAGAGGCCATCTTGCTAGGTTTGGGTATATTTGCATCATTTCCACTGGGCTGTCTGTTAGAATTACCAGAGAGCTGGCCATTTCCCCTCCAGATATGGACTTCTCACTCTTAATCCTGCTAGCAAGGGCTAATCACTTCCAGAAAAGCAAAATCTGCTCTTCCCTGCAAGGGAGGGAGAGACGCAAGAAAGTCCCGTCATAAAGAATACGCATGTGTGTGGCAGAGGGTTGCCCAGCCTGCGAACACCAAGGCAAAGCAGATGGCCAGTCCATTCTTCCATCTCTTCTTAAACTCCCACAGTATCCCTTTGCAATGAGGCTTTTCTCACTGAAACTCCCTCAGACTCAGGAATGCTTGCCCCGGGAAGGAAAGGACTCGGGTCTGCCTGTCTCCAGGGAGGCTCGCACACTGCAACAGCTCTGTTCTCCCGTTCAGTATGGGCACATCTTGGCTGCACTGTTTCAGAAGGCACGTCCTAGCTCCCGACTTGACCTCCGTTTCTCCCCACTTTGCCTAGGAAGAGCTTATTACTGTGTGACTGCATCTCTCCTCCATCACCGCCCCCTTTCCCTACCTTGCCTCTCTAACAACACTGTCTACACAACCGCCCCACCCAGGGGTGGCAAGCCATGACATCTGAGGTACAAGCAGAGAAAGAGGAGCTGCCCTCCCACACCCACCCAGAGGCGCATGAGAGTGACGTGGGCACTCACATAGACACACTTGAGAAGAAGAGGTCCAGGTGCTATGCTATCTTGCCAGTTGCTCAGAACCAAAAGACTTTCCCTGACCTGCTCAAGGTTACTCCTGAGCATCCATAAGTGTCACTCATCACTGTGAGTGTCACTCACCTCTGATCTTCAACCCTACCCCCACCTGCAGCACATACACTGACAGGCATTGTCCCCTATCCACTCAGCACCAGTATGATGGTTTCTGAAGCAAGGATCAGGCGTGGCTGCAGCTGTTAGAGAGGTGCTGTGAACTGAATGAAATCAGGAGGTGAATCTGAGGGAGAGACATCTCACACTTCCTCAATGGCCTGGGGGCCTGAAATTTAGTTCACTCTCTCCTCCCACCCCAGAAGTGGCCCCAAGAGTGCCCCCATGGTTACCCCAGTGTGGGACAGAGGGAGTCTGTGGGGGCAGAAGAGACTAATATCAAAAAGAGTGACTTCTGCAGAGCCACATGGCCATATCGGTTTTCACGGGGGCTTACTCTCAGACTCCCGAGGCCACATAAACTTATCAAACACAGGTGATGTTGAGCAAACTGCACAAGGCACCAGGGGCGGGGCAGGGAGAAATCCCAAGGAAGGTTACTCAAAAGAGGTCAGGATGGTTTTAATGGGATAAGAGGAGGGAAGAAGAGAGGAGCCTGAGTCCTGGGCCAGAGGTGACAGACAAGGAACAACAACACATCTGCTTCAGAAAGACCCCTGCCTCTAAGCAACTCCTTCTTGGCTTTCCAAGCTATGCTAAGAGAGAATTCGCCGCCAGACCAAACGAACTCCTAGGACGTGGTGATGCCTTGCTCTTGTTTTGTTCATGGTTCCCATCCTCTGCATAGCAAGGCGAGGAGACCCCAGACCATTGCTCAAAATCCTGGTTCAAGTCCAAAGGGATGTAGAGTAAACCAATGCTGAGAGCAGCTAAGGGATGAATGGCTAGCTAGGGCAATGAGGGGTTAAAAAGGGACGCTCATCCCCTCTACAGTCAACCCAAGCCTAGTACTTGAGTGTGGAATGTCTGCATGTAGTAGATTTGAGTCAATAAAACCTGACAGGGAATATCATCTTTTCACACCCACATTATCGAGGGGGAGGGGCAGAGTCAGTTCCTTCAGCATGCCTAGAAATTTCTACCTGCCTTCCTTTTTTCAGCAAGGAAGGGGTGATTAATGTTCAGAGCAGCAAGGAAAGGAGATTTTCAAGTCAAGAGGATAAGAAGCAAGGTGCATGGGCCAAGGCAGGCATGGTGGGTCAGCTCACAAGCAGCGGACTGGGGGCTGGGCCTGGGAACTAGGGCAGTGCCCCTCTGTGTGCCAGAAATGGAAGTGTTTCCTGGGGCAGGGCTTTCATTGAAGCCACATCCAACCATTCATCTTGATAGGGACACTGGAAGCATAGCTGTACTTCTCATCCTCTGCCTATGTAATTTCTACAGGAGAGACTGGGTTCCTGTTTTGGCTTTGACTTTCCAGTGATCTCCTTGGGAGGCAGAGACAGGGGTGGAAAGCAATCGGAGTGGAACTATGGACTGTCATGTTTTAAGCTCCTGTTACAAATTTTGGAAGGGGACAGTCCCTAGTGTCTTTACCATGTGTGCAATAAAAGATGCCCAACCGGGCTGAACACCATCCAAAGTGTTAACTCCGAGAGGCCTGCCTTGGAGGAACAAGTCCTCCAGCCTCGGCAGGAAAGATAAGCACCCCACTGGAAGACATAACATCTGTGCTGGTCAACACCACATGGTGTACCTTCTTCCCAGCAGAGGCAGATACCCTTTTCATATCTATTCCACTCTTAATCCCCTGGACATCCCAGCTTGCACTACCCACTTGCTATTCTTTTCAGTGAAGTGCTTATACTATTCAGTTCTTTATATTAAGCTGACATTCCCGTTTTTTTTTAAAAAAAAAAAAAAAAACCTAAGCATGGCACAACCCATAGTAAAGTGGCCACACGCCATGAAAAGGAAAGCCTGGAGATTGGAAAATTGTACTTTGTGTTGCAAATCCCTCTAACACTAAAGCATGCCTAGCTGCTTCCTACAGAACGCGGGAAGGCCACAAGATTGATTGCTCTTAAAGGAAGCGGCTGTGGAAGTGACTTAGAAGGATAGAAGAGGTGTGCCTGAAGAGGACTGGACGGGGTGGGGGTGCGGGTATGTTAAGAGGGCGCGAGGCCTGGGGACCCGAGGCAGGCACCCAGAAGCGCCTCTCACCTGTGGATGTTCATCTCTCGCGGGGGCCGGTGGGCCTTGTCATAGGAGACCTTGGCGAAAACGCCCGCTACGATGACGAAGGCAATCACCCCGCAGGTGATGTAGACGGTGAAGTTGGTCTTATCCTTCTCCGGGTCGTACTTGTTCTCGGGCCCCGGTGACACCACCTTGGTGCTGGGCGTCTGCACCCATACCGGGCTTTGGTAGTTGGTACACTGGCGCTGGTCCAGCTTCTCGTGGCGCTTCTTGCAGCAGAAGCGATAGTAGCAGGTGCCGCAGCAGTACAGGTAGCCGCTCTCGCTGTTGTTACACTCGAACTCCTTGTCGTATTGGCCGCTCACGTCGTAGTAGCCCCAGCACGTCTCGTAAGTGACGGTCGCGCTGGCCGCCGCCGCCGCCGCTGCCGAGGACTGTCCCCGCCGGCTACCCGCCTCCGGGACGCCAGACGCCCTGGCGGTGCTGTTCAGCTCGCGGCCACCTCGGGCTAGGGCGCCTCCGGAACGTCGACCCCCGACGGCTCCCGCGCCTAGGGTCCGGTTAGCAGCGCGGCCGCGGGCAGCGTCTGCGCCGGGCGGCAGGTGCAGGGACGAGAGCGACAGCAGCAGCGACAGCAGCAGAGGCGGTAGCAGGAGGCGGCGCAGCGCCATGGCGGGGCCGGGCGGGAGGGAGCGAGCGGACGCGGGCTGTAGGCCGCTGCCCCAGAGGCTGGCCGGACTCCGAGGGCGACCACGCGGGCTGGGTGAGCGACGCGAGCCGGTCAGCGGCGGGGCGATGGCGCCATCGAGGCGCGGGCGGCGGCAGGAGCGCACGGAGCGGCGGCGGGGTGCAGGCTGCGCGGGGCTCTCAGGCTGCGCGCCGGCTCCGTGCTCCCCCTGCGGGTTCCGCGCGCCTGGCGGGCAGCCCCATCCTCCGCCCGCGGCAGCGGCGGCCCCGCGCGGTTCGGCTCAGGCCGGCCCCGAAGCGCTGCTCCCGGAGGCGGCGGCGGCGGCGTGGTCCCGTCCGGGCAGCTCCTGCGGGACAACACGGAGCAGCGGTCACGGGGTGCGGGGAGCGGCAGGAGCCCGGGCGGGGAAGGAGTGCGCAGCCCTCGAGGAGTGCGTCCTGGCTGGGACGGTGGCCCGAGGGCGCACGGAGAGCCCCTGCGGGAGTCACCCGGCCGACCGGCTCGGGTGAGGTGCAGCCTGCTGAGGCTGGGGTCCGCCGGGTAGTCGGGGAGCGCGGCGGCTGCACCTCAATCACTCACCGTGCCCGGCTGCGACTGCAGCGGCGGCGGCTAGGCGGGAGCGCAGTGGCGGCCGGAGCGAGCGAGCGAGCGGAGCTGAGAGCCTCCTGCACTAGTGCCAGAGCGTGTGCGATAGGCGAGAGGGAGACACACGCACTCACACAGCAGCACACGCGGGAGCGCCGCGCGGGGAGGGCGGGGAGAGAGGCCAGCCGCTCGCCGCCGCCCACGTTTCCACGCCTGGGCGCCCGGGTGGGGGACGGCAGGACTCCTCTTTGCCTCTTCCCCCGCACTCAAAGCTCCGCGTCACCAAAGCCCGGACACCAGTTAAGCAACACCGCGCACTAAGCTGGCAAAGAGGGAGCTCCCCCTGCTCCCCACTTCTCAAGCCCGTGAGCAAGACTAAAGTGAGCTCTCTGGAGCCGGCCTGCAGCAGAGTCAGACGTCCTCTGACATTGCCCTTCCTGCCCTCTTGGTCAAGGATCACCCCCTACTCCTCACACCACCCCGCTCCCCGCGCTTACCTTAGCCTGGTCTTTGCGCTTCCAGAAAGCAAATTGGGGTTTCTGCAAGTCTCTGCCTCTCCCTAGTGGTGATGCTCACAGCCAAGATAAGAGGTCAAACCCATTGCTACAGGTTCCTACACTGAGGCCAGGAGTCAAGTGGCTCTTGGGCCATCAAGTGCCCTGAACCTAGGCTCTTTTCTTCTTCATTTTTCATACAGGAATGAGACTTCTGGGAGACACCTAGAATTCCCCCTTTCTCCAACTTTTTTCCAGCGTTGAGACTGAGTTTAAAAGTTAAAAAAATTATATATATATATATATATATGTAAATATATATAAATACCTGGGCTTTAAAGATTCCTTTGGGAAACTCCAGTATACCCTGTTGTTGCTGCAAGGGGCGTCGGGTGGGAATCAGAGGAAGGCATTCCCTCTGGACCAGAGTAAGGTAGGCATTCCCTGTTACCAGGTTGGCTGAGAGGAGACCTGAGTCTGACTTTCCAAGCTCTGCTGCCACCCCAAGAGGGAGTCAGAGTCCTAGTTTGGCGGTGTCCTTGGCAAAGGAGGGGGAACTGAGAAGAGGAGCAGCAGCAGCCGGCCAAGCTTCTGCCCATGTGTCCTGAGTACTTTGGGAGAAGGCAGGGGACAGACTGTCAGAACGATGACAACAGAAATTTCCCTGAAATAGTCCACTCAGTCCTACTCAGCGGGTGATTCAAACAAAAGATCAGCATTCAGGAAGAACTGGAAGTAAATAGATGGATTGAATTGGAGCTGAAAGCCAGATTCCAAGACACAGAAGGACAGGACTCTTCCAGAAACTCTTTCTCAATCCCCTTGCTCTTCTTCTTCCTTGGCACTTCCTGTTTCCTCAGCTTCATCTTTTAATGGTTCTGCTAGCAACCACTGTTAGTGCCAATCCTGCCATGCACACTGATAAGTGCTAAACTAAGGAAGAAGTAGCATAGCCCCTTCTTTAAGGAATTCGTTTACAGAGGAAACAGTCAAATGATTTCTGCCTGGCGTGTTTGTGTGCACGACAGAGATGGGCACAGCCTATTCTGAGAGCAGGGTACAGGCACCTAGCATAGCTCAGGGGAGGAGCAGAGAGGGTCAAATGCAGTTCTCAGGGTACTCTTGAAACACATGGTGAAGAATGATTAAGCGTTAGAAACACACACACACACACAGAAAAAAGAAGGTAAAGATGCAAGGGACACTGCAAGAAATGAGTTGGTGAGGGTGGGTGAACTAGGCATACAGAGTGAGGAAACCCTTAGAGGGGCTTCTAAATAAAGGCAGCTGGGGGGGGGCACTGTAAGCCCTGGCAAAGAATTTGTATGTACTTCAACTGCTGGGGAAATATTGGTGAATTTTAATAGTGGAAGATGCTATCAAATGTATAGGTTTGTTACATCTTCAAGTCTCTTGAAGGAGGAAGCGCTGACTGAACTGAATGCAAGGAAAGCAATTTAGAAGTTGTGCTCACAATCCAGATGCAAAAATGATGGACATATGGTGATGTTCTCATTCAGAAGAGCAGGCTTAAAACAGTCAGCAGTGGTCATGTGGAAGTCTTTGAGAAGTCTACCTGAGGCTGTCCCCCCTCCCCCCACAGAGCAAGAACCGAAAGCTCAGGCACACACCCTTGGTATTCAGGGCAATGTATTTGAAGAAAACAACACTGTGCCTTTGAATACGGATACTGTGTGTGGTTTCTAAGCCAATCTCTTCCTGTCTTTTAGTTTTCCCATCTCCCTCATTTGTCCACAATTTCCATTTGTTTATCTAGCCACTCCCTCAGAAATAGGTGGAAGACTAAGTTGTTCCCATGAGAGACTCTAACAAGATTTCCTCAATGATACCAATAAAGGGAAATCAACTATGTTTTTCAAGTAGAGCCTCCCCTCATAAGAGCAAATGTGTTGTCAGTTCCTGTGCTCCTAAATTGCGACATCAACTCATAGAAACAGTATTTAGGGAGGCTGGAAATGCAAAGTCACTTATTCCAACCCTTGATGTATACACTCTTTTGTAACTGAGACTTCTCCCGTTCACTCTTTGGAGTTGACCAGATGACTTTCCCTCCATCATGCTTCTCCCAGACCCTACCCCATTTTCCCTTTTGGTTTCAACATTAGATTTTTGGCAGTATTGAAACATCCTTTATTTGTGGACTTGACCCATTTAAAAGTTCCAGAGAAGAATCATTTTCCCCCAAACCTACAATGACTTCCCAAAGCCCTAAGGCTATGGGGAAAGTGTCCCAACTATTGTTATTTATAAAAGGTGTGTTCCAATTGGTCTGAACCATCTGTAACAACCACCTTCTCTTTAGCAAGGATGGGTTAAGAATGCTTATGTGGGGACTGCAGAGATGGCTCAGCAGTTTAGAGCACTAACTGCTCTTCCAGAGAACCTGGGTTCAATCCCCAGCAACCACATGGCAACTCACAACTGTCTGTAACTCCAGGATCCAACATCCTCACACAGACATGCATACAGACAAAACATCAATAAAGTAAAAATAAATACAGAAGAAGAAGAAGAAGAAGAAGAAGAAGAAGAAGAAGAAGAAGAAGGAGGAGGAGGAGGAGGAGGAGGAGGAGGAGGAGGAGGAGGAGGAGGAGGCTTATGTGTTCTGGCCAGTATAAATAATGTAAATAAAGGTAATCTGATCTGATGGGGGGTGTTTGGGTGGATATTCTTGCTGTAAATTATCACCATTTGATGATAATTCCTCACTTCTGACCATGGTTGATCTGGATGGAAGGGCATGAAAAGGAGGTGATATTCAGGTTGATATTCCTCAGTACTGCTTACTGGGTGTGCCTGCTCTGCCTTTGAGGCATACGGTGGAATTGCAACCCATGGGCCTCCTGTAAAAGGCAACAAGCTAAAGGCATCTAAAGGGTATTACACAAAATGACCAAAAACGACCTACCCCACCCCTTAGGAATGTGGGCATCGTGTTCTCTAGAATGCTTCCTGTTGTCTGGGGGGGTGACAGTTTCTTTAGGGGACCCTGAGAAAATTGGGAAATGGTCAAGTCTTGGGGGAGTATTATTTTTTGTTTAGCCTCTGTGTGATGAGAAAATACAGAGCTTATCTAAAGTCTTGACTGGATAATTTGTAAGGCTGGACCATCTTAGCTAGCAGCTTTGAAGTTCTTCTGGTTGCAGAATTTTGAGAAAACTGCAACAGAGGCATTCTGAGAGGCTGGATCACCTGGGCTACTTGTCTTTGTTGGTGTCTGGACCTTTTTCCCCCCGAAAACACATAAACTTCTAAAGGTAACATTTATATCTGCATTAACACCAGTATGGAATGTGCACAAGTCAGTTAAGGATGATTTTTTGTTTATGTTTGAGCAGGCAAAAGGCATCTGTTAACTTTATAATTTGTTTGGATAACATCCAAATCTATCCATGCCATATGAAAGGATGGCATGTAATAAGTCATGAGGTCTCTGTAGTCAACAAGATTTACCATATTTCATCAAGTGCCAGAGCTGTTCCCATAATAGAGGGATAAGCATATATGTCATCTGTCCTGTAGTCTTTCATGGTTTCTTTGTTCATGTCTGTAGCTAGGATTTTCAGGCGGTCTCCCCTGATCAAATATGATCTTTATTAAGTTTGAAGAGAATCATAACTTTTTGCTTCATGTAGAAACAAAGTCATAACCTCTCACCCAACACAACACATCTCCTGACTTCCATTTTGAAGCCAAGAAATTTCTACAGTATATAGGCTGATTTAACCCAGCAGTCCCTTTCCATTGTCTCTCAGTAGCTGCTGTTCACTCACCAACATCAAAGGAATTCAGAGTTAACAAAGCACCATCCAGGGTCCAGATGCCCTGTGTATTTCACACCCTTACGTGGCTTATTTTTTTTTTATATTACTTTCCTCTTTCTTTAAAGATTTTATTTATTTTTAAACTATTTTTTCCTATGACTGCCTATATCCATTTTCTTTTCTTTCTTTGGCATCTAAGCACATTTCAAAGCATATTATATCTGTTCAGGGGTTTTTTTCAGTCTGGATCTGACTTCCTGGGTGTCTGCAGCCTCCTCTGACCACCTGAGCCAAACTTAAACTGTTAGACTACCTACCGCCACAGGACTCCTCTTAAAACATGGCAAGTTGGCTGCTGGCTCCACCCCTCTCTGTTCTGTCAGCACCTAGCCTCATGGAGGCAGATCACCACCCCAGAGCCAGATCTGGGAATATTGTGTCTGCCTGTGGCAGGCAGTTGTACCCAGTGCCAGCTGCTCAAGGGCTCAGTTGCTCAGCAGGGCCTCTTAAAAGAACCTCTGTATGCTCAGCCTATCTGAGACTTCGGTAGCTAGGAAGCTGTTTGTGGATTATGGAAGTTTGTCTTCACTGAGGAAGGTTGGTTGCTAGTTGTTATTGGTAATGGTCAGGAAAAAAGCTGGACAAATGAGATTAAGTTCAGGGATCTCTTTCTGAATGGAAAAAGGATTGATATAGTAGAGAAGTGATGGGATAAAAGGGTAGGTTGTTGAATCTACTTTTAAACTAAAACATTATTAGTCTTAACTATTTTACATTGGTATAGCTTTTTTATATAATGATACAAATTTAAGGCTTTTTTGTTATACTGTATATTTGTTTCTACTCTTGTTTAAGGTATTGTTCTATGTAGATCATTTAAAAATATAATGTAAAGTTTTAGTCCTTGAAAGTTATTTAGGATAATAAATAAATATAGGTTAGTAGTTAGTCATATATAACACTCAAACATATAGCCATGGTAGGTATGTTTCCAAGGTCAAACAGAGATATATTTCAAATAGATAAATGGTCTTCAAACACTTCAAAGGCCTAAAGAATATGACATTTAAAATATTTTACTAACAGAAGGCTTTTTATGATATGAGACATATCTACTCCTGACAGCACCAATGTATTTCAAAACAGGATGATGGGCATTAAAAGACCTCTATATGGAATTTCCTTTTAATGTAGCAAAGCTAGGCATTTGGACAAGAAACTGCCCTTGCCTCAACTGCTAACAGTATGCTGTCCAAACTGAATAAGCAGGACACAAAAGAAAATGACTGCCAAACATTGCTAAGACAAGGTAGGACAGTTCTTCAAAATTCCTGCTTCGCAGAAAATTTTGTCAGATATTCTAGACCTGTAGGTCAAAGATGGATGCCTCAATGTTACAGAGGAGGCTTGGATGATTATTCAGGCAGCCAGAAGTCTCTGTCATTTCTATAGTTTTGGAAGTTGTTTACTCTACACTTCCTGTTTTCTCAAGTAATTCCATCCTTCTGGGATCTCTCATGGGGTTAAAGACTAGATAGTTACAGCTTTACAGTTTCCTTGTTACCAAATTCAAAAAAGAAACTTACATAAGAGATTAAGGTTGAGAAACATAAACGCTTAAGTTGTTTATCTAAGAAGATGTTTTAAGGCCTAAAAAGATATTTTTAGGAAGGTAATAAATGTAATGATAAAATGGTTTAGGTATAATACTTTGGACTCATCAAGGTAGATTAAAGAGAAATTTCTCCAAATTTGACAAATAAAAATGGACTGGACATTGTAAATGCAATTCTTACTTGATAATGTTCTTAAGATACATAATTTTACTGTATTAGAGTTAAACCTTTCCTTTTTATTTAGACAAAAATGGAAGCATTGTGGGGTATTTGTATAATGTATGAAACTGTATTGATGTGATTGGTATAATAAAAAGCTGAAGGGCCAAGAGCTAGGCAGGAGTCATATGTGGAATTTCTGGGGAGAGAAAGGAAGAAGAGGATGAATCTAGGCATGTAGGAGAAGCCAGGAAACACAGAGAGAAAACAGGAGGTGCAAGATGGAAGAGAGGTAATGCCACATGATAGAACGTAGATTAATAGAAACAGGTTAATTAAGTTTTAAGAGCTAAGTCTTATAAGCCTATACATTGAGACAAACCTAGCTAAAGGCCAAGCTTTCATAATTAATAAGAAGTCTCCATGTCATTATTTGGGGGCATATTTGGTGGCAGAAAAGAAAGTCCATCTACACAGGGTCCTTAACTACTAACCTCAGCAGAGAAAGCATGAAAGATAAAATACAGCATTTTGCTTTTTTAAAGCCTCTAGAATTAAAATCTGTTGACTTGTTTCCTGGCTGATGCTCTGAAGGTGATGGATGGAGGGATGGAGCTACCCACAGACTTAAGTCCAGAGCCCTCTCAACTCTTGTCTCCTAGCAATGTGAGGTAAATCCCCCCCAGACTATTTGTATGTGAACTGTCTTTTAAATGTAGTCAATACCATTTCTAATATATGAATTGCATCTTTTCAATTTTTCTTCAGTTTTTCGAGACGGGGTTTCTCTGTTTAACAGCTCTAGCTTCTTGGAACTCACTTTGTAGAACAGGCTGGTCTCTAACTCACAGAGACTCAGCTGATTCTGCATTCCAAATGCTGGGATTAAAGGCCTGTGCCACCAAGCCCGGCTACATCTTGTCGTTCTTCATTTTGATTTTCTCTAGGGTTTTGAATTAGCCATGCAACTTTGTACTGACATATGGGCTTCACTTTGCACCTTTATAAAAGGGGGGAGGGGGTGGAAGCATAGCACAGGGATTATGTCCAAAAAGTCATATTTTCCTTTCTCACCATAAACCTTACCATGACCTCTAAGCTCGAAATTCGTCCCTAACCCCAGTGTGATCTGGTCTTTGGCTGACTTAAACCCATTTTTTTCAGTCTGTCTTGACTCTTCCCCTCCAGTCACACGGGTACACTTTTCCCTGAGTAGTAGAAGTGGTAGCTGCATCCTCTGCCTGCAAGAATGTGCAGGCACGTGCAGGATTCTTTCTCACACCCTGTGGGCTCTGCTTAAGCATGATCATTGGAGATGGTGCAGTACCCACTCAGAACCTCTTCCACTGTGTTGGATCTTCATCTCCTCCTGATATGTTGTCCATCACAACAGCTATTACCATATGATAGACTTTAAAAAATCCTGTTCTCTCCTTCCAGCTAGAACACTGGCTCTTGATTCGGCTTTGTTGATTCCTGTATTCTAGATGCCTACATCCATGACAGACAGCCAGTAGTCTAAGATGGGCGCTGAAAGACTCCCCTCCAGCTAACAGCTCCTCTGGGGTCTTCAGAAAGTCACCTTCTCTGAGAACATGCCAGCTTCCCCCAAAAGCCGACATCTAAGGATAGGTTACAGTGGAGGTACCAATGCGTAGCCGGTTCAGCACCAACCCCTCTGGTGAGCTTGTTTTCTCTAAAGTCCCAGGGCACCCTGGAAGCAAGGTTTGATTGAGTCTTTATCACATCTGCCCCATCCTGTTTCCTCCCCCATTTTCACCAGTGTTGTTCTTTTAGAAAAGCCTGCAAGTCAAATTTTGTTTCCACATCTACTTCAGAATTTCTGATCCTGTGCCACAGCTATTCAGGAATTCACTTTGAACGGCTGTTTCCGGGTCCCCTATTTCCGGCAGTGCCATCTTGCTAGTAGTTGCATGGCTTTTGCTCTCTCCTCTATAGTAACAAGCTAGAAACTGTCTCCTAAGGCCACCAATTCTGATGTCAGATAGCCTAACAGTCAGAAAATTAGAGTGTATTCGCTTTGTTAACGTTGCTGGTAGGCAAGTCAATTTATTGGTTTATACCAAGCATAGAGTTTAGAGTGGGCTTCGTATTAGGATGACACTTTTTTTTTTTTTGCATTCATGCAAAATGCTGCATACACACTTTAGTTCATTTGGAAGAATTCAAGCCCATTCCTCCAGAACTGTGTGCATTCAGGGTAGAGTTTTCCCTTGTTTCCATTGTAGAGGCTTGCTTTCCTTCATGCCTGAGGGATCTGCACCAGGGTCTGTGTGGCCCAGGCTGCAGCAAAACACATGTTAGCTGTGGTGAGCCCACAAGCATTATACAGTAAATGGGCAGCTGACAGACCCGTTGGACTATCCACAGGAAGTGTATACGTCCACTCCACCTGGAGAACCCGTGTTTGCAGAGCTACGGGCACATCTGTCCCTTGGCCCATCTGTCCGTTGGATAAGTCATTGTCAATTCTGCAAAAATCTTGTGAAATCATGACATTTCTCCTTTCTATATTATCCCAGCAGTATATAAATCTGACTTTTCCTCTAGGGCAACTGGATACCTCCCCCAACACCCTGAAGCCCTGGTGTGAAAGGCCTCAGTTAAGTCCTTTTGTTCTTGTAGCCAAAATCTACATAAAAATAGTCACCCACAAACTTTCTTTATTGACAGTAGTCACTGATAAGAAAGGAACCTCATACAGGAGGCAATATGTCTGCTCTAACAGCAGACTCAGGAAGGTGGAATCTACTGGTCTTCTGCTCTGACTTAACAGGCTACTAATATTTTGTATTTACTCTTTATCTTGGTTTCAACTAACATAGGATCATAACCCAGGAAATTAACTGTTTATACAGGAAAAAGGCCTGAGTCACTAAAACTAGCTTCAGAGAGAAAAATTCTCGACTGGGCACCCTGCTGGAGTCTGAAGCAAGATCCCCAAAAGAAATTCCTTTTAACTTAACCAGTGAGATGCTAATGCAAATCAAGCCCGCAAGTTAGTATAGCTACCAATACTGTGTTCTCAACTGCAGGGAAACTTCACAGCTACCCTCCCTCTGAGATGTAAAGCACCTCCTTTCCAGATCCACCAGTTTGTTGTGGCTCTGTGAAAATGCATGTTTGATGCTATATTGTTACTGTCTATGGGATTGTTAATTTGCCTGTATGCCTATATAAACTGAGAGCTTTGTGGAGATCATCCCTTACCTTTTTTACCCCCTTTTTATGCCTTATGCGCTCTTTTTACCCTGATGCCTTTACCCTTATGTTTTGTCCTCCTGTCTGGTGCTTTGCCCTGATGCTGTTATGCTCATCTTCCCTTAAGGAATAGAAAACTTGCAAGAAAAACGTGCCTAAGTCAATCAGTTTTATCCCTCTGATGCCATTCCCAAGGCAGTCTTCGCTTACCGCAGAAGTCCTATTCTAAACCCTGAGAGAGTGCTGAGGCTGGTACTCAGTAGTAGCCCTTGATAGTTAGTCAGCCTGGATGTTCAGAGAGAACTGGTGGCAGAAACTCACCCAGTGGGATGAGTGACGGGACCTGCATGAGTAGGACAGGAAAGAACCTCACTCTTTGTCCAAAATTTCCTGTGGCTACTGGTGTCCTCCCAGGAAGCCCAACAAAGGAGCTGGCCTGGGGACAGGCTGAGATTCAGAGAAACACAGTCCTGTTAGCGCCATTTAAGACTTGGGTATAGCATCATCTGGTTCACCTACAGCTGTACTTTTAAATTTGTATTTATTTATTTGCATGTGTGCATGCTTTTGTGTGTGTGTGTGTGTGTGTGTGTGTGTGTGTGTGTGTGTGTGTGTGTGTATGTCCCACAGCATGCCTGCAGAGGCCAAGGGATAGCTTTGGGGACTTGGGGTTTCTACCATGTGGGTCGTGGGGATCAAACTCAGATCATTGGACTTGATGGCGAGTGCTATTACCATTAGCCTTCCGAGCAGCCTAACCACCCTGTATTCTTATGTAACCTGAGCAGATACATCCTTGTTTTATTTAGCTTCTATTTACTGGTCTTTTACTTTGCAACCCAAAGGGTCTTACCTAACACAATCAACCTCATATCTCATCAGTTTGAGTTCAGGCTGGAAGAAGTAACCTAGCCTTCCTATGAGTGATCAGACAGACCTTCTGCTCCAATTACAGCAAGCGAGCACTACAGCTGAGGACAGAAGGAGCAGGTCAAGGCAGTCTGTGGGGGGTATGACTAGTAAGGGCTCTTTCACGGCCAATACCATCAGGATGCCCACATAGACTTAGGGTAAGGAGCAAGCGGGGGAAGGAACAGAGACAGGTATATTTAGTCTTGGCGGGAAAATCCACCAGCATAGAACATTGGTTAGGGACCAGCTGCTCTCTTCTTCTATCAATCATGACAAAGCACAGGCCCAGGTGTGGTGGTGGCATTTGCCATTGGCACTGTGCTTGCAGACAAATGAAATCATGGACCAGCCAGCAACGATGGCCAAACATTTAGCTCACTGAGTCAATACAGGGAAAGGAAATTGAGAACCTCGGGGTGTACATTTGCTATATTGTATGGCTGGCAATAGCAGAAACTGGAGGAGCCAGAAGCTACCTTGAGTCTTATGTACACTACAGACTTAGAATAGGGTAGTCCAAACCACTGTTAAGTTTTCTGTCGTAGAGGTGCTAACCATTCATGGCCATAGGGAAGGCAGTTCCACAGCACGTGGGAAATCAGCTTTGAGGTGAGTGATAGAAGGAACACATTTAATCCCATTTCTCCAAAAAAAAGAAAGAAAGAAAGAGACAGAGAGAGAGAAAGAAAGGAAGGATAAAAAGAAAATGAAAGAAAGAAACAAGAACGAAGTCTACTTGTTCTCTTTTGAATCTGGAGCTGACGTCATGACTTGCTTTGCCTAAGAGACATTGTGCCGCTCTCCATCTCCCCAGGGAGAGGCCTATGATATCTATCTCTGCATTTTTGGAATCTGGCAATCCTATAAGAAACATGGGTTACCTAGACCACTGAATGACAAGAAATCACATGAAAAGATATCCTGGAATTCAAGGAAATAGCTTGAACATTTTATTTCCAAACAAATACCCAATGGAATATATAGCACTCTACAGAGCCAAAGTAAAACCAGAACATCAAACCAATTGAGCCCCAGCCAAAACGCAATAGGTCACAGGAATTCCAGGTGTTTTAAACCATTTAGTATTGCAGTGGGTTATTATAACATAACTGTAATGTTCTGTCTCTTTAAGAGACAAGCCACGCCCATTCCCTTCCAGCTTCCAGCCTTAGCCTCTCTCTCTCTCTTTCTTTTTCTCTCTCCCCTTCTCCCCTTTTTCCTTCCCCTCAATAACCCACCTAATAAATGTTCAACTTTACTCTGCATGGTGTGCCTGTCTGTCTCTTGCCTGCCTGCCACGTGTATCCCTACCTGGGACCAGCCACCACTGGGGGACCAGCAGCCGTCTCTGCCTGGGACTGGCTGCTCTCAGGGCCTCCCCCAGCCCGCTGCCTGCTGCCACATGGCTGGGGACCAGCTACCTTTGTTTGGGGAACTGCCACGTGGTCTCGACCCCGCAGCAAGCTGCTGGGGACCTGCAGCAAAAACATTACAGTAACTACCAGCTAAATCAAACCCAAGGGTTCAGACTCAAAATAGAAATGGGTTAGGAGTAACTTCCAGCCACACAGATATCTGACATCAATTTGTCAGCTACTACATTATTTTCCCAGGCTGAATAACAGAGTACCACAAATTGAGAGAGGATTCAGTGAATGAATAGTGAATGAGTGGTGGTGGCACACATCTCTAACCGCAGTACTCAGGAGGAAGAGGCAGGCGAATCTCTTGAGTTCATGGCTAATCTACAGAGTGGGTTCCAGAACAGTCACAGCTACACAGAGAAACCCTTTCTTGGAAAACAAAGCAAACAAAATCTGAAATACATTTGTTCATGGTTCAAGGGGTTGGCAGCTTCTGAGGACAGTGAACATAGGATCTTCCGAGGCCTTTGTCCTTGGCCAAGACTGTTGATGGCTAGCTTCTTGTTCATATGATGCTCTTTCTACTTGTGTGTCTATCTCCAAATTTCCCTCTTTCATTTTTATTTTTTTAAGGAACCCAGATATCAACTAAGTTCAATCTAGAAATGGCTATCATTTCCATGGCCTGTTCAGGTCTCACACACCTACCCTGGTAAGATGCAGTAGATTCTGAAACAGAAGCCCAGCACCAGGTTAACCCTGGTTCTGTCCACCTAGAAAATGGATCAACAGGAAGTTTATGGTCCATGCTCATGACTCAAACTATGGCATTGCAGAGTCAGATGAGCACAGGGGAATTCACTACCTCTGGAGTATTTTGGTCTAAGTCAGATGTGTGACAGCAAGGATGATCTCAAATTATCCTTATGGCTTGTCTGGCATGAAATTAACTCATCTCTGAGTTCATTATTTATTTTTTGTCATTTATTCAGTCATTAGGTAAGTATTTAGCCATTCATTTGCTATGCACCAGTCACTAGATAGACCCTGAAAAACACACAAAAATAGATTATACTTTATGATCTGCAACCTGGTACCCACCTTCATGAAACCACTCTCATCCATCCTATTACATTTCAGAGGCTGGGAGAAGGAAGAGCCTCTATGAGAGCAGATTAGAAATGTTTTTCCTCCTGGATGAATTTCCAATAGCTCCACTGAACATGGACTCTCCCCCACTAGATCAGCAGCTCCACGATGGGGAAGATGTCTTTGAAGATATCCTGGAAACATAACTAAATGGTCTAATACAGGAATCACCAATTCACTCAATGCCTTAGCAGCTTGTGGAGGGATTCCCCTTTATCAAAGGGGCTGCTTTGCTGTTGTTACGATCCAGAACCATCCAATGTCATTTTCTTCATGTTTGAAGCAATGATACTAAAGTGCTTGACGTTCTGCTAGTTAGAATTGATGCAGATCTTAAGAGTAAGATGCAATTATAGCATCCAACAAATGCAAGTTTTGTGTTCTCACATGCATATAATATATACAGGAGTATTATATCTGCACACATATTTTAGATCATAAGATGGCTCATTTCGATTACATATTCCTGGGTGAGTTTTAATAAAGTATTTTCAACATGAATTTATCCGGGTCTGTGGAATGTGATTTTTCTACATAATATTTCAGTTCACCCCTGTTCCATACTAGAGCTCTCCCTTCCTGTGACCACAGCAGACATCACTAATCAATTATAGAATCCCTTCCTGCTGAGACCAGTGGTAGCCTCAGAAAAACCTTCCGACATAGAAAGCTCCAAATAACCAGCAGGCACTAACTAAAGTTGGAATTAGCACACTGAATTAATCCTATTTGCCTAACAGCTCAGTGAGGGATAGCAATCAGAATAGTTCAAGCATGACTCTGTTATTTTATGTAGACATGAATTTCAGATTTTTTTCTAACTATGCAACTTTATTGCCCCAAACTGAAACATTTATGAGATGAAGGGGGTAAGCCTGCAAGGAATACCAACATGGACTAAAAGATGCCACCGCTGTTCAGCTCAAGGAAATACATGCTGGAACTGGTTCTTCCTGAGAAGGGTGGTAACTGAGAGTGTGCCAAATGAATGCTGGGGAAAAAAAATCTACACCTGCGTAGATTCTGTGTCTCGCTGCAACATTCACCCTCTGGTTAGAATTTATTGATACTTTATTCAAAATCACCATGAATTAATCTACCAAAATATATTTTCTCATAAAAATAAGAGTCCTGTAATAAGTGCATTATACATAAATGAGATAGTTTCTTGGCCCAAGATTCATATCAACCATGTCCCACCATTAAATGTGCATTTTATGTCTATTGTCATTGAGCTCACCTTGGGCTCCATTTCTGATAACTGTGAAAGATACCATACAAAGTAGCATTTTTAGTGGAAAAAGTACGTATGGTTTTTTTAAAAATGTGCTTTAATGTCCTTTGAAGAGAAAAAAAAAGAGCTTGTAATTAGATCTCACCCACTGATCTAAGACTATTGACTAGGCACAAACTCATCGTTAATATAGTCAAATGAATCAACAGCAGTTTCCCGGTTCTCTGTCAGGAAGTAGACACCAGTTCACCTGACCATCTGTTGGTTCGGTGCCAGGAAAGGGTGAATCACTCAATAGGCAAGTGCCATCATTAAAAGAACCGAGGTCACTGGGCTGAAAAGGACCAATTTTGTTATTGTTACCTAGCATCAGATTTCAAAGTTGCTAATTGGATCCTGGAATTATTTCAGTGGGCAGATGTCTAGTCTGACATTCGAGTCCCTGATCAAAATACTGAATAATAACATCATGGTGTTGAGGCAGGTTTTGTAAGATCCAGGTGCCAATTAAAAGAAGGATGTCTCATGCAAGGATGCTTGGGGTGGGAAAGGGGAGGAGACTTAAAGATGACTTGAGGACCTTTAAAAAACTTTTGAGGACATAACTGTCTAACTTATTTTTACAAGTCCCAGCCCATTTCACAGTCCTGTCCATTTTTCAGCCCCTGCTACAACTCTATTGCCCGCAGACCTGTCTTAGGGACAGCAGATGAACTTCCTAGGAACCCTCTCCCAAGAAGGCTCACCTACCAGCAAGAATACCAAGGGCTGGAGGAGGAGAAGGCTGTAGCCATATTGGTGCAGCAACACAGATAGCTGCAGGGTTGCAGAAAGTCATAGATCAAAGTGTGAGACTCATCCTGGGATAATCCTAAGACATGTAATGCTGGAGCTCTGCTCAGGCCGCTTAGAGTGGGCAAAAGTCAGTGAAAACCCATGTAGAAATGAAGCAGAAGACTCATTTGGAACCAGGCAGTCAGCCCAGACAGTTTACACTGAAGAAAGAGGTCAAGGCAGGGCAGTGAATTAAACTCGGCAGACAGGAAGACCTCAGAGCAGGAAAGATGATTCAGTGTCCATCCATCTAGCAGCTGGGAATAGGGACATCCACAAGATCTGACAGGCAGGGCAAGGCACTGTCACTGGGTCAAGTTCCAGCAACAATGACCCTGGCTATGAAATGCCTTGCAAACTCTCAGCAAAGAAGATACTAGTTTACAAGCCATAGATTCTCTGCTTCTTGCACATAGAAAAACTGGAGATGCAGCTGCAGTGCTGGACAAATCCCAGTGTCAAGAAACCTGGTCCAAATGGCCTATGCTTGGTGGTTGGGCTGGCCGTATATACATTTCTCTACCTCATTTCCACCCCAAACCTATTTGAAGGTTTCCCACCCATCCGAGTGGATGCCACAAATACACATGATATACTGCTTGCATAGTGCCATGATTGAAAATACCTAGCTGACTGTCACTGGTTTTTGCCATTACACTCTTTACCCCCCCCACACACTTTTTGGCTTGATAGCATCTCAATTCTTTTGCTTTCCACATGTTTCCAATTTTGCATATATTCCCCTTGGATGTTTTTAACACTATTTGAAGATATACACATTCTTCTAAGAAAAACTGAAGAAAAATTTGGCAAAGGAATAACAGACTTGGTCTTAATTCTTATCACTGATTTTTCAATGTCCCATCTCAGAGTCTCACTCCTTTGGGGGCTATTCTTGTTTTTGTAGAAGTTGCACACTGCCAGACAGTACTTCTTAACCTAGAGCTGGTGGTAAGGCAACAAGACTGCCTTGTGCAAGCATCCATGCTTAGGAGTTGTCTCATCAGTCAACCGATGAATTCAAATCCTCATCAAAGAATAGATACGTATATTCCCTCTGCAATCAGGGTCATCAACATCAATGAAAATCTAGAATCACCTGGGAGAGGGGTCTTTGAACTGACCTGTGGGGTTATCTCCATTGCTTTTAGTTCAGGTGGAAAGACCCACTCAGTATGGGTGGGCCTATTCCATGACTGGGATAAACAGCATGCACTCAGCAACACTCTGCTTCCCAGTGGTGGACACAGCTGGTTCCTGCTGCCACGCCTTTCCCGCCATGCTAAACTGTAAACCAAAATAAATCCTTCCTTCCTTCCTTCTTCCTTCCTTCCTTCCTTCCTTCCTTCCTTCCTTCCTTCCTTCCTTCCTCCTTCCTTCCTTCCTTCCTTCTTCCTTCCTTCCTTCCTTCTTCCTTCCTTCCTTCCTTGGTTGCTCTATGCAGGGTATACACACACACACGCGTGTGCACATGCACGCACGCACGTACACACACACACACACACACAGACATTCATGCACGCACTCACACACACACAGAGAGAGAGAACACAAAACTCTTCACAGATATATTCAGGTCTCCATTCCTCATAGCTGCTGTTCAGTAGCTCGATGACTACTCTGGGACACTGTGGCTCAAATTCCTTTGCTGGAAATAGATTGCTATGGTTTGAATATGAGTTGTCACCCACAGGCTCATGTATTTGAAGCCCTAGTTCCCAGGTGGTGGTGGTGTTTTGGAAGGCTGAAGAACCTACTGGTATGGCCTAGCTAACAGAAGTATATGTAGGGTGAATTCTAATTAGTCTTGATAATAAAATCCCTGAGTCAGATATAGGAATAAATGCTGAAAGATCAGAGAAGTAGAGCAACTAGCCACTAGCTCTTAGCTCTACCAAATCCTCAGACCGAATGCGCGATTCTGTCTCTAGGAATACTCAGACTGTACTGAGTTCCTGACTCCTCCTGCCTTATATTCCTCTCTCTGCCAGCCATATCATTCCTGTCTCCATTTTCCTAGTGCTGGGATTAAAGGCATGTGATCCCAAGGGCTAGCATCAAAGGTGTCAGCTCTGTTTCTCTTTTACACTGATTCAATCTCGTGTAGCCCAGGGTGGCCTTGAACTCACAGAGATTCATTTGCCTCTGTCTCCCAAGTGCTGGGATTAAAGGTATGCACCACCACTGCCTGGCCTCTGTGGCTAATTAGTGTGGCTAGCTCCTCACTCTGATCTTCAGGCAAGCTTTATTAGTTACAGCACAAACAAAATATCACCACAAGTATGTCATTAGGGGTGGACCCTGAAGGTGATATTAACTTCTTTCAACATAAACTCTTTGCTTTCTTATCTGTCATAGACCCCCACAGCTATCAATCCATTGTGCTCGCCCACTACCATGGACCAAAAACTGTGAGCTCAAGCAAATCTTAACTAATACAGAGAGATACTGACTTGTGCAGCAAGCCCTGATTTGTGCTGATCAAATAGTATCCTAAATGTGAAATCAAGTTAGAAACTCAAAAGTCCAGTAAAAGTGTTAGCTTTCTCTTATTCTGTCAAATCTCTCAGTTCCATCAAAGCAGAAGGGCTGGGTCAAAAGTCAAACCAAACCAATTTTGGCAGTGAGGGACATGCAGTTTTAGAAACACAGTAAACGTCCTCCATGACATTAAAATCGCACCCAATTCCCCATTAGCTTTGTGTACAAGTAGAGAGGGGATGGAAGCGATGTGGCAGTTATCCACGTTATTAGATTAATTACCCAGATATTTGGACAAATGCAATTAAAAAGTCCTGCTTCTCTTTTCCTCTCTGGACACACCACTTTCTTCTGGTGTGTAAATATCACCAAGAGCACAGCCCTTGCGTGAGCAGCTGCCCTGCGGAGAATAACTGATCTAGGAGGTTACTGCAATTACCCTTGTGTGGCATTGACTTTGCTACCAACCCTACTGACAGCCGACTCCAAGTAAGGAATGAAAAGTTCAAGATTTTCCCTTCAACTGAAAACCACTGTGACCCCAGTAGAGACCCACCCACAAATGATGCTGGAACCTAAGACCCAAGTGATCAGAGGTAGCATTTTAAACAATAAGCCCAAGGAACCAGGCTCCACTTTATTACCAAGAGAGTAACACCTTTTAATTGGTTAGCACAACAAACAGAGTTGGCAGCTTTGGGAGGCAGGCTTCAGGTCTGCTCTCCCATTAGGTCGGTTTGAGAAAACAAAACCCTTTCCTTACTTAATTTGGAAACTGTGATTTTTGATTAGGAAACAAGGGGTCACAGAGGACCACGCTAGAGACAGCAAGTGAAGCAGAAGGCTGCTTCCACCTGCTAAGAACTGAATTTGTTGTGACATCCTCTTAAAGGTATGTGTAATTGAGTGAAAATAACTTCATCAGTTCAGTGTTATGAGGAAATCTTCATTCTTATGGAAAGTCATGGAAACACAAAGCCCCATTTCTTAGGATG
>PVIU01010749.1:0-69113 GCA_004026605.1 Ondatra zibethicus | reverse complement strand
GAAGAGCAGAAGGTGGGAGAAGATGAGTTAGGAAGTTAGGACCGTGAGGGGCTGGTCCACCTACTGAGACAGTGTGCCTGAACTAATGGGAGCGCACCAATCCAGCTGGACTGGGACTGAATGAGCATATGATCAAACCAGACTCTCTGAATGTGGCGGCGAAAGTTGGCAGATGGAGAACCCATCAACAATGACACCAAGACCTATCTCTTCTGCATGTATTATCTTTTTGAGAACCGAGTCTTTTTGAATGCACTCCTTCCTAGGCCGGGAGGGATGGGGGCGGGCCTTGGACTTCCAACAGGGCAGGGCACCATGCCCTCTTTCAAGGAAGAAGTGGGAGGGAGGAGGGGTGGGGAGGTAGTGGGAGGGGACCGGGAGAAGGGGAAGAAAGGTAAAAATTTTATTTCTTTAATTATGTTCTTGAATGGAAAAAATAAAACAAAACAATGTATGGAAAAAAAATAAAATAAAATAAAAATAAAGAGGACCTATGTAAGGGCTAAAAATTATTGAAACTTCATTAAAATAAAACTTTGCATTCTGAAAATCTTCAATAAAAAGACAAAAGGAAAGTTACAACCCAAGAAAAAATGTTTAAAAACTCATAAAACTTTAACATATAGAAAATATGAAGAACTATGAAAACTAAAAAAGAAAAATATTCAAACAATCCAACAAAAAATGGGTAAGAGCTGAACACAACATACCAATTCACCATTAAGCAACAGAGATCACAAAACACACAAAAAGATACACTGACACCGGATCATTTGATATTAGAATACTGGGAGCAAAAGCTTTCTATCTATCTATCTATCTATCTATCTATCTATCTATCTATCTATCTATCTCCCTACCTATCTATCTATATACCTATCTATCTATTTATCTATCTATCTATCTCCCTATCTATCTATCTATATACCTATCTATCTATTTACCTATCTATCTATCCATATATCTACCAAATTTTCTATCTATCTACCATCTATGTATCTATTACCTATTATCTATTCTCACACATATATTAACTTATTCATGTCAAAATAATATTAAAATTACAGTTATTTAAAATGTTAAATATTTACAATGTTACCACAGTAAATACTAGGGTAGATACAGAGAAAGTGGGCTGCCAGCTACAAAATGACACAGTTACTTTGTAGAACAATTTGCCAGTTTTTTAAAGAATTAACCATACAGTAGTCATATATTCAGCAATTACATTCTAGAGAGAATGACACATATATAGGTGTTCCTAACAGCTTCATGCAAAATGACTACAAACTTGAAGCAACCCAGAAACCTCCAAGTAGGTGATATTGAAGAAACACACAGCACTACTCATCAGTAATGAGAGGAAAGTGATACACACAGCAACTTCTACAGACCTGCATGGTTCCACAGAATTCCTTTGAAAGAAAGGATCAACCCAAAAAGGGAAAACATTCTGCACTTAAAATTCAATAAATTATTTGAAATGAAATTTTAAAGAAAATAGAAAGAAGGTAAAAGGTTGAAAGACTTTGAGAGGCAGAAGAGGAGTCAAGAGGCTATAGCATCAGGAGGCAATATAAAGCACTCTTGTAGTAACATAAATGTTTCGTATTTTGACTCTTTCCCTGTCAATAATTTGGTTGTGAAATTTTGTTATAATTCTGTAGACTGTTGACATTTGGAGAAATTAGTGATGGTGCCTGAGATATCCCTGTAATGTTATACAGTTTCCCTGACCCTACAGTTATGTCAAAATAAAGCAGTCAATTTTGAAAAATATAACTGGCAGATAGAAAGAGGACTCAAGGGTGTAGAGTGCTTGCCGCACAATCATGAAGACAAGAGCTTGGATCTCAGCATCCACTTAACAAGTTGGACATCTTGCAAACATGTGTAACTCAAACTCCAAGGGATCTGGCACCTGTTCTGGTCTCCCTGTGTACTCAGATCTGTGTACATGAACAGATGTGTACATATACTACACAGACACAGGCACACATATGGGTAATTTTTAAATTATTATTTAAATATTAAATGAAAAGGAATATATATGTGGCAATGAAAAGCATTCTAGGAAGACATAAGAAAAAATTTATAATGCTTCAGAAAGCATCTGGAAGACATGAAGTTATACAAAATGATTGATTGACATGTGATAAGAGAGTGATTCCAGACTGAAATTAGGAGACAAGTATACAACCTACCTATTGGCACCAAACACTTGAACTAGAAGAAATAAATGATTGGTAAGTGAGTTTTTGTTATAAAATATATTTATAGAATTTAGACAAGTGTTCAGAAAAGTAAGGCACTTTCTTGGTAGTCTCCAAGTTGATTAATATTTTAAAAATTGATTATTGGTGAAGCCTGCTGTGATGAAATTAAAATCAATGTTTAGTTCTGTTTATTATGCTAAGTTACACAATGAGCATAAGTCTTTACTATGAATAATGTTATATTAGTCTTGAACCATGAGATGTAGTATGAACCCATTATCTAATTTTCTTCGAATGGTGACAGTTAAATTAATGGTGCATAAAAAGAATGTTCAAAATTTTTTACACTAAGTTGTTGAAAACAACGATTGTGACTGATGACTTTTTAAAATGTGCTTTTAAATGCATTTTATAGCTTTAGAAGCCCAAATAAAAATGATGACATTGACTCCCTCTTCATGGAGTGGGAAGCATCCATCCGCCCTTAATGAGCTGAGCTGGCAGTCCCCAAATTATTCTTCCTGAGAAACACAGTTCGCAGCTTCACAACAAAACTGTCCGATGAAGTATCTTTGGTCAAGTTGTGAAGATTCAGCCCTCAGAACTGTGCTGACAATTCTAATGCAGAATGGAATTTGCTGTGACCAGCCCATTGCTCTTTCAAATTTGCAATGCTTGCAGGAATACAATGTGTTTTTGTAGGTAAAGTCAGCAGTTGCAGCACTAAAGAGCAGTTTGGAACAAATAGGAGAATGACTGCTTTGAGACTATAACTGTATTTTAATGACATAACTTTCTGCTCTCTAAGCACAGGTCAAATCCAAAAATCTAAACTAGAGGGAATATTAGGAGAAAACATGTTGACATTCACAAATTTCAGACTTACATGACAATGAGCATTGATATATATACCTATTATCTAAGAAAGAGAAGAATAACAATGACATTTATATAGGTACATGAATTCATATATGTACACGTATAAATTCACAAGCCTTAATAGGTAAGGAAAATACTTTGCCCATATTTTAATGCTCAATAATGCTTCTAATGAATATAAAACACAGTCTGGGAAGATAATGTAGCATTATCACTTTAATGAAATGTTAAAGTCTGTACAAACAAATCAACTGAATTGTAATTTTCAGTGGGGGCAAATGTTATATATTACCATGAAGTGATTGTGGATGCTTCTCTTAATACATGTTACATCAAATTACACTCTCTAGGCTGGAAACCACGATGTATCGGGAGGATATTACAAGTGAAAATTCTCAGTTCCAGCTTCAGACCTACTGAATCCAAAATTCAATTATTCGCGAGGTCTTCAGGTGATTTGTTTATTAGGTTTTGGTTTGCCTTGCTTTTTTACAGTGCTGTAATTGAACTCAGGGTCTCAGCCTGTTAGGCAAGTATTTACTATTGAATACCATCATCACCCCTATTAATACATTGAATTTTAGAAACACCTATTTCACTTATGTATTTCAAACACATGTACAGAGAACAGTGCCTCGGTTGAAGATTTGTTATGAGTAATATAGAAAAATGTGTGAGTCATTTCAATTAAAAAGTCTAAAATTGAAGTTATCAGTGGAAAACATCATAAAGGTTAAAGCTACATTGTTCGTTATTGTGGGAAGGACTTGCATGATGTTGGATATGTTAGGATTTTTGCTTTGAGGTTACAAGTCTCCAGGTTGCTGGTATCTTGATCTGCTTTCTCAAGCAGGGGGAGTGCTAAGTAAGAAACTGGAGAGCAGAGAAAGAGCAAAGAAGACTAGCGATTTCCTTTGTTTTTCTTGTCAGTCAATGCTTCATCTCAGCAGAAACTGTTGTTTTCAGAAACTGTGTTATTCTCTGTTTTTGTTTCTCCCAAATTTACACAACTTCAACCATTGTTCTTTATTTACATATTCTTTGGGAAGGTGGTTGATTATTTTGGCTATCTCTGATTAGTTTAATGATTTGTTTTGCTTTTCAGCCTCTTATTTTCCTTTCTTCTTCCCTCCTTTCCTTATGTCTGTCCTTCCTTTATCCTTTCCTTTGCCTTTCTCGCATGCTCTCATTTGTGCAGTTTCATCTACCACAATTCATATTCACAGGAGTCCTGATCTATCACACTCCACTTTAATCTTTTGAGACAGAGCCTCTCACTGAACTTAGAGAAAGACAACAACCATCAAGTCCCCACTAAACTCTTGTATCCAGCACTCAGAACTAGGGACACATGCTGAGTATGATTTTCTCTAAACTGGTTGCTAGAGATTTGAATTCATATTGTTGCTTCACAAAGCAACCTTTCAAACTTTACATGCACACAAAATACTATGCAGATTATTATCAGAATTTGATGTGATATTATGGCTTAGAGGGTTTCAAAGCATGACAGCCTGAGACCAGTCCCTGAAGCCCACATGATGGACATAGAAAAACCACTTTCTGCAAATTGTCCTCTCATTACCACACATGTACCATTACACTCACATGACAAAAGAAATATACACATGATATAAATATGTGCATGTAGGTATAAAGAAATGAATAATCCTAAATATTGGGGCAAGAAAAATAGTATTGGTTTTATTTTCTTAAGTAAATTCTATGTAATAAAAAAGCCAACAATCTGAGATAACTAATTATGGCACCCCATATGTCAATATATCCTTAGAAGAATAACTTCAAGTGTATCCAGATTTTGTACTCTTGTGGGATAGGATGACAGGTTCTCTGTTTGGTCACATATTTTAATACAATAGTTATCTACTAATAACAAGAATAAAATGAATAACGACTAAAGTATATTACACATTAAACTTGTTGCAGAAACCTAAATGTAATTTTATATTTAATACTCACTATAAACCTATAAAATTGACTCTACCATAATTCTAGATTAATGGGCACAGTGATTTAACCTCATATATTATATCATTGAAAGTCACTTTAGAACAATGTGCAATTGTGATTCAGCTCAAGCTGTGTATAAAGTGGTAAGACTTGTGAGACTTCTTTGTACATTCTTGTCTTCTCTCTTCAAATGCCCATTCATTCATTCTGTTTTGGTTTATCTTGTTTTGTGATAGAATCTCACTATGTAGTCCAGGCTGGCCTTAAACTTAACAATTTTCTTGTTTCAACTTCAGAATCATATGTGGCACACAATTTTCATTTCAATAAAACTCCCACCCAATACTGAAGCAATATTGATAATGTTTCAGATATAACAGATACAGATATAAGAGTTCTCCACTAACAAAAATCTACTTTACTAGGCGAAGATTTTTATTAGATGAGAGAAATGCAAAAGAGTAGACATTATTAAGTACATTTCTACTGTGTATGCAGTTTGAACAGACAGAGATATGTGAGCCATGCTTTGTGAGAACATCAGCCAATCTTTCATTGGAAGTGATTTGCATGAGTACATAAGACATTACTCAATTAGCTGCCTTCAACTCTAAAGGATTGACTTTGTCCATCACTCCAAATAATGAGATACCTGAATTAGCATCTTTGGGGGTTAAAAACCAAAAGATCTCAATATTGGTAAATCAAGTTCTCTCTAGAAATACATTTATTTTGGTGTAATTATATAAGCATTAATAATAAAATTATGCTTAATGCATCACTGCAAATATTTGTATGTTCTCTTTTATACTTTAAAGTGTTGCTAGGGTAAATAACATCATTTTCTCTATTTTATGTAACATAATCTGAGGAGTAAGTACCTTAGGAAGTATGTATATGGAAGAAGGGAGATGGCTGAGTAGATAATAACACTAAGACCTGGGTTCAAACTGCCAGCCCCACCATAAAGTTGGTGTGTATCTGTATGCACATGGATCCCTAGTATTGGAAGAGGGGTGTGTGTGTGTGTGTGTGTGTGTGTGTGTGTGTGTGTGTGTGTAAGCTATACCTACCAGAAATACTGCAATTCCACTAGAGTTCACTGGCTAGACAGCCTAGAAAAAAAGAAAAGAGAAAGAGAGAGAGAGGAAAGAGAGGGAGGAAGAGAGAGAGAGAGAAAGTAAGGGTTGAGTTCAGTGAGACACTGTGTGTTATGGTAACAAGGCAGGACTAATAGATCACACCAGATGGCCTGCTCTAGCCTCTGCCTAAAACTATGGGCTCATGCACTCCTGCACATGTACACAGATGTGCACACACATGCATATACCTCATACACAAGTAAGTACATCATTACACAACTGAAGAATAAACCACAACCACTGTCATCCATCACTACTTATTTTCTCTAACAGCTCGGGGAAGGTATAAAGGCATTGTTCACATTGAGGAGCAATTGTCCTGAACTTCCTGCACAGTGTCATTGGCAGCTCAATGTAGATTTTTAGAATCTGAGGAACCAGGGAAGTTTCTCTGAGGTAATCTCTTCATTACCTTCCCCCTGCCTTTATAGTCTCTATGCTTTCAGTGATTTGGCTTCCTTGGCTAATGAAACTAGAAACTAGAAATAAGTATTGCTGTGGCTATATGGTGTGTGTGTGTGTGTGTGTGTGTGTGTGTGTGTGTGACCTAAAAGCACCAGAGATACTGCTATCCTATTCCTTCTGCAGACTGAGCTCTGTTTCTGTCTCTGCATAGGCTTCTCTCGGTTTAGCAGCTCTGCTCTCCTGCCCTATGGGTTACATTGCCCTATGCTCTTATGAGAACTTGCCAAAGTGAAGGTTCACTTTTGCCCCTCTCATGACAAGTAGGTGAATGGTATGGTCTTAGTGCAAGCTGAGGCAAAATGGAAAAGCCATTGCCAACCGAGATGTTGTCTACATGTCTGCATTTCTCTGTTCTCTGTGTCTACTGCACTTTCACTACCATGTGGATTTTACTTTCTGCAGATGGAGCCAGAGAGATACGCAAATGTCATTTGTATCACCTCAAATTAGTAGACTCTTTTTCTGTCTGGACACTTCCTAGGTTGCCAACACTTCCTCCAAGTTAGGAATGCTATTCTTGGGAGTTGCAAACGTAAAGACTTAATTAGGGAGCAGACTTTTCTGATCTTCTAATTTGATCAAGCCTGGAGTTACAGGAAATTGTGATCAAACCTGGATCCTCTGCAAGAGCATAAATGGTTACTAATCACTATGCCATTTCTCCAGTTGCTTCAGGTCGATTCTTTTTATTAACTTTATTAATTTAATTTACATATCAACCACAGTTTCCCCTTCTTCTCCTCCCAAGCCCTCCCATCCACTCCTCCTCCATCTCCGTTCAGAAAGAATAAGACCTCCCAAGGGAGTCAACAAAGCATGGCACATCAAGTTGAGGCAGGACCAGGCTCCTCTCCACTGCATCAAAGCTGAACAAGGCGTCCTACCATAGGGAATGGGTTCCAAAAAGCTAGCTCATGTGTCAGGGACAGATCATGGCCCCACTGTTAGGGGCCCCACAAACAGACCAAGCTACATGACTGTCATCTACATGCAGAGGTTGGCTCCATGCAGGCTTCTTAGTTGTCAGTCAGGAGACCATAAACTCCCACAAGCTCAAGTCAGCTGTCACTGCAGGTTTTCCTGACATGATCTGAACCCCTCTCCCCTTGCTCATACATCCTTCCTCCCTCTCTTCAACCGGATTCCTGGCCCTCAGCCCAATGCTTGCCTGCCCAATGCTTGCCTGTGAATCTCTGCATCTGGTTCCATCAGTTACTGGATGAAGGTTCTATGTTGACAATTAGTGTAGTCACCAATCTGATAGCAGAAGAAGGCCAGTTTAGGCACCTTCTCCACTACTGCTAGGAGGTGCTGGCTCTTAGCCCACCAGGACGAGGATGGGCTGGCTCTGAGGAAAGGTAAGTGCGCCGCTCCCTCCTTACCCAGCCTCACTCAATCCTGGAGACATTCAGACGCAGCAGGAAATCGAGTCAAGCAGGAACTTGTTTATTTTTGTACAGAAAACATCTTTTAAAGTAAAAACCGCAGGGCCATGGGAGGGGTGGAAAAGGAGCCAGCCAATCAACAGGAACCCTACATTTACTCTATTGTCCACCAGCTGTTCACATACTGACGTCATCTTGCCTGGTTCTGGTGTCAAATCCGGTCTTGGTGTAAACAACTCAAGGTCCACCTGTCTGACTTTCTTTCAGCACCATCTTAGCTGCTCATGTGCCCTACAAGGAGTCTTAGCTGGGGTCATCCTTTTGGATTTCTGGGAGTTTCCCTGGCACCAGGTTTCTCCCTAGCTCCAAAAAGGTCCCTTCTATCAGGATACCTCTTTCTTTGCTCTCCCTCTTCATTCTTTTCCCCAGCTTGACTTTCCTGGTACTTTATATTCTCATCCCGCCGTTCCTTCCCCTTTTACTGGGCTTACAGACGTAGTCTATATTCTTTATGTGGGCTCTGCATATTTGGACTCAGGTCTTAAGCACCAAGCCATACACCTGCTGAGCCATCTTCCTGCCATCGTGTTCACATGTGTATACTGTAACATCTTGCACACGCTTTATTACCAGTGTCCTTTGAATTCAATGTAGAGGAATTGATGCAAATTGCTCTTTCCAGTTGCTTTTCTCAGTTGTCTTACATAAGCTATACATACCTTGTGTTCACTATTCTTTCCCAAGTCTGTTGCCCTTTACACTCAGTGTGAAGAGAGGCTAGCAGTCTTCAGAGAATGGGAAATGTCCAGTGGTAGATTGAAATGACATTTTATTACACTTGTCTATGATAATAAAAAGGGAAATAAGCTGTACCCAACAAAAGATGATTGTACCTGACAAGCCAAGCTTGTGGTTTATTAATAATTAAAAATATTTCTGTGTTCTGCTACTGATGGAATATTTAATCACTTGTTCAGTCAATACCAATGTACCATTTATTATTCATTAAAGATAAATGTAGTGTAATGGTACTGAATTGCAATGTGCTACATTGAGATTACAAAGGGCACAAAAGTTGATTTATTATTTAGAAACTGATTAAACTTCTCTACTGATCTCAGTCACTAGCATAACCCATCAACTCTCCTCAGTGACACTGAGTTAGAGTAAAAGTTTTTTAAAGGAGAAAAGAAAAGAATTCTTGATGACGGTGTTTAAGGAGCTGTCTTCCAGAAGCTCAAGAAAGAAAGAGATGATTCTACTTCAAGGGTTAATATGAATTTCTTAGAGTGAAAGAGTGTGGCACCTGGAAATGACTGCCACATTCTCTAAGTGTTTATTCCTATTTCTGGTATAAGCCAGTTCCTGGCTTTGGCTTTTAGCACATGTGGTGCTGGGTCACTGTAGACCAGCCACCCACACTGCATCAAGAGTTTCGGGTTCCAATGAGTATTCTTTCCGGTCTCAGGAAGAGCTGGAGTTTTTAAGGGATTTATAAATGATTCATTTCTGTCCTTCTAGGTCTTTTGAATTTCATATTCAGATTAAGGCCAAATATCAGGGAAAGATGGGCTTTTATTCATTTCCTATTCTAAGATTTCCCTGCCCTCAATGCTACCAGAAGTGAAAAGTCTGAGCTAAGAAATCACCTCTCCCCTTTTTGTGGAACCTGAACACTTTTTCCATTGCTAGGTTTGGATGCTACCTGCATATTTTAAAGGATTTTATTACTTTCTAGTCAAAAAATGTCAGAAAAAGTGGGGAGGTGGAAATAAAAAAAATGTCTTCCTTAACTAAGTGTGGAGTGTAGAACTTCTCTTGTGGATTCTTGCCTTACACACAGGCTTAGTTCATAATCATGGCTTTTAATTGCAGACAGTTTCTAGGCTAGTCTAGTATAGAATGAAAGGGGCTTTTAATTTCACAGAACATAAAAAGTCAGCATCTGCTACAATACAGAAGCTTAGAGTTTGATACACAAATGGGCATATGTTTGTGTCTGCAGGGAAAGATTTGTGGTTTTAGAAAGGAGTTAAAAATCACGTGTAGATGCAGAAAGATGATATCTGATGGAGATCTTGTGGTGCTCCCCAAATGTCCCTTATGGTCATGACAGTTTAGAAGAGTGTATCTCTAGAAAATTTGAATTTTGAAACCCAACTCCCAAGGTGGTCGACTGAAGAGGTGGAGCTACTCCCTTTTTCAAGAGGGAGACAAGCTCTCTGAAGAAGAACCAGAATGAACCTCTTTTCCTTCTGTCTTGTGGGAATGCAGCCACAGACCCATCTTCCTATACCAAAAACACCCTTACCACAAACTAAGTCTGCTGAACCCTGCATCCTGGATTTCTTATTTCGCTAGCAATAACAGATGTATTTCATGAATAAATAAGACAAATTCTTAATGCAATATTCTAAAAATCAATAGGTTGGGATATGGTCAGTGCACTTGTATCCATGATGGCAGCCTAAGAACCACATGGTAGAAGGAGAGAATTGATGCCCTCAAGTTGTTCTCTGGCCTCTACACATGTAGCATGGTACACACACACACACACACACACACACACACACACACACACACACACACTTTTAAGTAAAAAGTAAATTACTGGATGTATGTTGTTTTTTTCTCTTAGAAAACCATCACAGACAGAAGCAATTACGCATAAAATAAAATCTGCATATGGGTAAGATTCCTAGTTTTAGAAGCAGTCATTTGATGATTTCTTAGTTTCAACTATAATGCTTAATCTGGACTCTATTATGTGTGGGGAGGGGCCTATATAGATTAATATAAATACAAATACAGAAATAAGACAAAGAAAGGCATAATTTGACTAAGATGGGGCAGTATCTGACAATTCTGCAGGACAGGTATATAAACTCACAAAAGTGAGCTTTCTTGGATTTTAATTTGGTAGATTTGAAAACTTGAATATATGATATTCATCAGCCTTCATGGTACTTATGGCTCTTGAGCTACCATGATCAAATGCTCAGATTTGTTCCATTACCATTATCTGAGAGCTCTAGGTGTGAATTCGGATATGTTGAGTCCATTCAGAAAACCTTGACATGTCACACTTTGACCAGCATCTGGTACCTCCTGTATTCATCCATTCACAAGGGAGTTGTCACACTTGACTAGTGTCTTACTGTGAAGAATACCATTGAAGACACATTGGTTGATAGTTGGGTGCTCCAGTTGATTTTTCCAATTTATTTTTTAAAGGAATTAGAAAACTGGTCTCCATAATTATTTGAATTTCAAATAGCCTTTTCCTATTTTTAGGAACTAAGTCCACCTTGCCCATTTCAGAGTACAACTTCATTTTCTCTGGTGTGTGGGTGTTTGTGTTTTTGTATGCATGTGTGTATACTTTCTGTGTATTCATGTATATTTTTGTGTATGCACACATGTTTGTGTGTACATGTTTGCATGTCTATGTGTTTTCATGTATATGTGCACGTGTGAGTTTTCATGTATGTGCATATTCATGTCAGTATGCATTGTGTGTGTGTTTATGGAGGGATTCGTGTGTGTGTGTGTGTGTGTAATACAGAACAGGAGTCAATCTTGTGTATTGTTTCTTTGCTATCATTCACTTATTTATTTTGTTTTTGAATGTTTTGAGAATGAGTATCTCACCAACCTAAAATGTAGCTATCTGTGATGAAAGGCCAGCCCGTGGGATCCACTCCACCTGTTTCTGTCACCTCAATGTTTGGATCATAGCCAGCATCTTTGTTTTTTCCTTCTTTTATGTGAACTCTGGGAATGAACTGCAGATCCTCACAACAGCTAGTCAAGTCCTTTACTGACTGAACCTCTCCTGTAAACTGAGACTGCTCATTCATTTCCCAGCTGTTCAGACCCAAATAATCACACAGAAACTATATTAATTACAACACAATTTGGCCAATAGCTTAGACATGTTTCTAGCTAGCTCTTGTATCTTAAATTAACTCATTTCTATTAAACTGTATATTGCCACTAGGCTGTGGTTTACCGGTGCCAGTGTGTTACTCCTTTGGCAGCTACATAGAATTTCCTTGACTTACCTACTCTCTCTTTATATGTTTCTTTCAATATCCCAACTAGCTTTGCACTTCTATGCCATTGGCCAAAAGACCTTTAGTCATTAACCAATGGTAATAGAATATATTCATACATCATGTAATCCCACATCCTCTCTCTGTCTGATTAAAAATAAGATTTTAATATTAACACAGTAAAATTGCATATATCAAAATAGATATTAAACAAGAATTACAGTCACAATATTTAGTCATCTATCCTATCTTTGTGAATATAAAGTTTTATATCTAATTTATCCTTTATCCAAACTAAGGAAAACCATGACTGTTTTCAACTCTTTTAAGACTCCAGGAGGATATAATATTACCTAAGTAATTTTATTAAGTACATTGTAAGCAACTTCTAAAGTTCTAGAATTAAAAGAGACATCTTGCTGCATAGACAGTCACCTAAAGTTTTTTGTATCATTGGGGCGTCCATCTTCAGCCCACAGGCCCATAGTATCTGGCAGACTTTTCCATGAAGCAGGAAATTTGAAATGCTGTTTTGCCTACCTTGGCAGTTTGTCAGTCACTTTCTTCTGTATCTTGCAGAATGTCTCATGGCTTCTTTTGTGAAGCAGGAACCCTGAAGGATTGTCTCACCTTCTTTAGGCAAGTTCAGCAGTCACTTTTCTGTGGGTCCTACATGTCCAGTTCAAACAGCATACCATTAAACAATCCAGGCAGAAGCAGTTTCTTGCCCAAATCACTAAAAAACTCTACAAGAGCCTCTTCGATGCCGATAATCCTTTTGAAGTGGATTGGTGCTGCTAGAAGCAGACATGTCTCACTATTGAGAAAAGTCTAAGTTCGTAAAATCTTTTAAATGCTATGTTTTGTACGTCTTTGAATGATTTGAAGAATATGTAGCCATCTGAAATGTATCTCTGTACATCTAGAAAACCTAGCTATTATGAATACAAGTTTGAATATTATAAATGACTACCTATTAATCTGCAATCTTTAATTATACATTATATTTTAATGAGCTGTCTAAACATAATACTTTAAAGAAGAACAAAATTATATATACATAATAAAATTGACCTTAAATTTGTATCAATAGACCAAGATCTATAACAATTCAAAGTATCCATCTCTATATCATATTCCACTTATCTTTTTTAGAAATTGACTGTGACTAATTATCATTTATAATCAACCCTCTTTAAATGAAAACAAACATTTATAAACAATAATTTTGGAAATTTGGACATAGTTTTCTCCAAACTGCTTCCTGCTGTCTTTTGGGCAAAGTATTTTTAGGGTTCACAGAGACCTTTCAGGGGGTCTTGTTCCATCAAACCACAATAGTATGGAAGGGATCCACAAGTTCTCATCTTCTGTGGAAACAAAAACAGAACCTCTTTTCCAAAGCAATATATACTTAGACCCACATTTTGAAGTCATGATACCTTTAAAATTATATGTTGGTTTAGTTTAGTAGCCCCCACAATCATATGTATGTCTGCAGTCAAAAAAATGCAAAGAAAACATAAAAATCTACATAATCCAGAATTTCTGTTCATATTTCATCTTTATGTGGCTTCTTTTTCTTTACTCCTCTAATCTATGACTGTCTGTACTCTTGTTACAATACTTTTACTATGTCTTTTAAGACTTTGTGTTAAGTTTAAATCTATTTCTTTTTATAACTGTCTATACTTTTTTCTTCTTTCTCCCAAGGCTTTGTACATTTACCCAATAATGTGAACCATTCAGAGGTCTTTTTTTTTTATCTGAATCTGTCTTTATTGCATAGCTGTAATCATTTTCTGACCAGGAGTGCTATTTTTTTTTAAATGCTAAACGGGCATGCCTAGGACCAACTCTGTGTCTCTACCTGTTTCTTCCACCCAGTCCAACATGGTGGAGGCACCTTCACCACCTCTGAAAGCAAATGCACAGCACCACAGCTCCAGGGATGCAGTGGGTCTATGGCTCCATTAAGCAATTTGTAACACAACACTCACAGACCCCTTAAATGTGCAGGACCTCCTGAAAGAGCCAGAGTTTGATCTGCCAGCATGAACTAGGAAGCTGGATATTAAAGAAGATGTGCAAATTTTGCCACTAACACTGAGTCAGGAAGGCTTCTCTTTAAGGAGTTGTGCCCCTGCTTGTCACCAGCAAACACAGTCTATCTGAGGAAAAAAAATGTGGCTAGCAAGAAGCTGTGCTTAACTCTGTTCTTTTGTATCTAGAAATATTTTCCAAGCTCTCTCAGTTTTTATGTGGATTTATTTGCTCCACATAAGCCTGCCATTTGTAAACTGAGACTGCTAATTTTTTCCGCAGCTGCTCAGACTCAAATAATCACATAGAAGCTATATTAATTACAACACTATTTGGCCAGTAGCTTAGGTTATTATATCTTAAATTAACCCATTTCTATTAACCTGTATATTACCACTATGTTGTGATTTACTGGTGCCAGCATGTTACTTTTTTGGCAGCTACATAGTGTCTCTTTGACTCCACCTACTCTCTATGTATCTCTGCTTGGATTTCCTATCTGCCTTTGTTCTGCAAAATCATTGACTGAAACAGCTTTATTCATTAACCAATGGTAATAAAACATATTCACAGCATACAGAGGGGAATCGTACTTCACTAGGCCATCATTGGTCTTTTACTATGATTCTTATACTTTCTTCTTATCTAAAATTTTAATTCACACCCTCACTCATCCTTGAGTTTGGGTTCATATTTAGTTATCACATAATATGTATACACTGATGACACAGGTGTTTTCTAACATACAAGGTGCATAATTTAGCCCAGTGAATTTTTTTCTTTCTCTTCTGTGTTTATTTGTTATTATCTCATATAATACACACTAACTGCAGCCTTCCTTTCCTCCTTGCCTTTCAGCATACCCCCTCCTCTTCCCCATCTACTGCTTCTCCATTTCCCTTCAGAAAAAGCAGGCCTCTTAGTGACATCAACTAAGCTCAGCATAGAAACATGCAATAAGACTAGGTGTGTAACTTCATATGAAGACTGTACGAGATAACCCAATAGGAGGAAAAAGTTTCCATGAGCAGACAAAATAGTCATAGACACCCCTACTCACATTGTTAAGATTCCAACAGAAGCCCCAAGCTAAGGACCCACCACACATACTCAGACCCTTATGACCTCTGTGGTTACTGCTTCAGTCTCTCGGAGCCTCTATGAGCCTTGCTTAGTTGGATCTGTGGGTTGTGTTCTTTTGCTGTCCTCAACTACCCTGGATTCTACAATTTTCTTCCCTACCCTTTCTGCAGATTTTCCTTAATTCTTCATAATATTTGGCTGTGGTTCTCTGGATCTGCTCCCATAAGCTTCTGGAGGAAGCATCACTGAAGATGATTGGGCTAAGCACTGAAATATTAGTAAAGTATAATATCATTAAGAAGCATTGTATATTATTGATTGGTTGATCTACTTATTTATTTATTTTTAGCCATGTTTGGTTCTACCCTAGGAGTTTCTAAGCCACTCAGTTTCTCGATTCTGGCCATCTAGGCAGTGTTAGGCATGGTTTCCCTCTTCTGGCATGGGCCTCAGGTTAAACCAGCCATTGGTTTGCCACTCCCAGAAATGCTGAGCCACCATTGCTCTAATGCATCTTATAGGCAGAGCAGATTGTGGGTCATAGATTTTGTGACTGAGTTGGTGTGCAGGTTTCACTACTGGAAGCCAATCCTGGTTTCAGAAGATGTCTGGTTCAGGCTCCATATCTTCCCATACCAGGAGGCCTCACTAGGGTTAACCTCATAGAATCCAGGAAATTTCCACTGCACTAGGTTTTGATATCATCCCCCAACCTATTTGAGTCATCTCTCATAGTACACTCTCCATCTGTGTCTCCTTTCACACCAGCCCTCTCCTGTTTCCCTCCTCTTGCACCTCCCCTTATCCACCCACATTTCTTTCACAAGGACCTTAAATGCTATTGGCATGACATATTGAAAGCAGTAGAGGGAGAGAGATAATCAACATAGCAATACAAAATATGGTGGTTAAAATTTTTTCATAGACTTATAAGAACTATGGAAATTATTAACCTTGTAACATAGCATAGAGTTGTTTAACATTCATGGGAGGACTCTCTGAGGCAGTAATTTTGAATTGGGGCCTGAATGACCTTCAAGAAACTAGCAATTCAAAGGTTTCAGTCCATAAAGAAGAGACAGAAAAATCCCTTCGACAGAAGCAAGCTTGCAAGCTCAAATCAGAAATAAGACCGGGTGAGGTGGGTAATAAAGCACCAGTGACAAGACAAGGGATACCCAGTCTTGTTGTCCAATGCAGGCCCTAGACAAGAGGGACATGGTACTCTTCAAAATTGAAAATGAAGGAAGTAGAAAGGGCATGGAGGACATGGAACAGAAAAGATGGCATGTATCGTTAACAGATGTGTTGCTGAGACAATTGATGATATTGTGCTTGTGGCAGAAATTATGCCTCAGGAAGAGGGAGAAAGAAAAATAAATAACTACACTTGCCATGTGAGCATGAAGAGTCCTTTCCACCTCAGTGCTTTCTCACCCTGCCTTAGAATGAACAGGGAAGCTTCAGAGACGTGGGCGCATTTTAGTGCAGGAAAGAATTTGCTCATGTACTTCCGTAAATTCAGTCAGAGACCATCAGCTCAAGACAAGGATTACATCAAAAGGTTCAGCTGTGATACCCAGGTCAATTCTTCTAGAGTGGCATTCAATACCATGTAGAGAAGATGAGCAAGGGTTAGAACCTCTGTCACCCATGGTGCAGCACAGAATTTATTCTAAATAAGTTGGAAAGAAACTGAGTTTATAACTCAAAGGAACCATATGATCTATTTTATGTTTTAAATATTTTTTCTGTGCTTAATTTTAGGGGGTGAGAGTGTAACAGGTACAGTAAGACAAATAATGGTGACATGTGCAAAATCACCCCATGTCCTGTTTTTGAAGTGAATTATGAAGCCTAGCATTGTGGTATGTACCTTCAATCCCAGAACTTGGGAAGCACAGGCAGGCAGATCTTCATGAATTTGAAGTTTACCTGGTCTACATAGTAAGTTCCAGGACAGTGAAACCTTGTCTTGAAAGCTCCTCCACCTGAAAAACAGGAAACTAAAATTTGATAGAACATAGCCACAGTCTTTTTTTCCCCATAATGTATATAGCCCTTCTGCACTGCTGTGAAAAAGTCTAGTCACTCAACAGAGAATCAGCATCCTACAGAGCCTAAGATATCTGGTCTTTCTTGGAAAATGTTTTGCTGAACACTGTCAGCAGTCACAGCAACCTCAATCATATGAGCTTTCTTATTTTGGACTCTAAGCTGAAGATTCAGTCATTGTTTGGCTAATACCATTTTCCAGGAAAGAGTGAGAATAGTAACCTATGTGGTAATTCAAAAGCCTTCTCAAACCTTTTATCCACAGTGCAAGCATTTCATTGTCTGATAGGCTATTTACCTGTTGCAGGCTTGTTGACCAAAACCCATAATAAGTGAATCCAATAGACATAATATTCAACATGGGGATGGACTGGACAAATCAGTCATTAACAGTAAAGTATGCTAATACTCTCTAAGCAGGAAAGAGTGGGGGGAGAATAACTCATTTGTCTGCTATCAACATACACACTCAGCATAAAATCTGTGTTGCATTGCCTTGCTTTGTGATGCTGTCATTGTAAACTATAAACACGTATGTAATCTATTGCTTCGTTATAGGATTGTGCAATAGAGGGTGTTGGAAAGACTACAAAAAATCACTGCCAAAGCAAAGACTTTCCTTTGTGGAAAGGTTTTCACTTTTAGCAAACAAAATAAAAGATTCCCTCTTAAGTTAGGTGTTAGATAAACAGGAGATAGAATTATGCTAAGAACATATTCAGTGTTTATCTGAAATTCAAAGTTAAATGAAGCCTGATTTATTCTGGCTCCTGTATCCTTGTTCCACTAGGCTGGCTTGCAGGGTAGCATTTACAACATCATGAAACAGGAGGTTTAATAATCATCATCTCAGAGGATCACATTTGCACTAGCCTCATCCTACACAAAGATTCTCTACTGGCTAGGTTCAAACCAGGCACTCTGACAGATTTATAACCTGATGAAGCTTTGTATCTCCAAAGTGGGAGGGAGGAGCTCTTCTAAGTGCTCTACTTTACACTAACATTAGATGTAGTGGCCTATGTATGCATTTACAATCTATGTGCCCTCTAAACTCTTCTTTCTTATCCTCTTCCTAGGTAGTCATCTTTGTTATTTTATATTAAAAAAAATCCTGTCCAAATTTGTATTATGATCTCTCTATTTCAAGTAGACCTTGAGAAACAAAACTGGGACATTAATTTAACCTCCTGTATGACATAACTCAATCCTCATGATACCTAGTCTAAAATGTTTTTTATTATTGTAGGCATTTATGACATGTAAATGATCAGAAAATCACACAGAGACATACTGAAGAACAGAGGCAAAATACTTCTCCTGTTTATAGCTATGTGTCTTTAAATCACCTTGTTTATCTATAGATACTTAATAAAATATTTTAAAATAAACATTAAATAAGTAACCTATTCCCTTATAGTCAGCACCTGAGGAGCAATGACAGTTTTTCTGTCCCCATTTGATAACAAGGATTGGTATATTATTCCAGAAGAATCATTTGTACATTTTAGAGATAGGAAATTTAGGCAAAATTAAATATTTAGAGAAAAATTACTAATCTGGGTTGAACTTTGTCAACATCAAAATTCACATGCAGAACTCTAAGCCCTGGAAGCTGGAGAAATGGCTCAGCACTGGCTGTTCTCCCAGAGGACTCGGGCTCAGTTCCCAGCAACCACATGACAGCTCACAACTGTCTGTAACTACAGTTCCAGGGAAACCAACACCCTTTAACGGGAAGAATAACAATGCACAATAAATAAATAATTAAAAAATATGACCTCATTTGAGGGTCATATTTAAGGATGTCACGGGACCCATACATAGATTCTAGACATGTATGAACACTGGGAAACGATGATGTGTAGAGACCAAGGAAGAAGACAGTTCTCGATAAGCCACTGAAGAAGACCTGGAGCCATGTTAACTTTTGTCTTCCAGAAAACTCAAGGACTCACAATTTCAGTTTGGGAGTGTCAGTCTTCTCAGCGGTAGCAAAATGTCTTTCTATTGGTTGTGCCACCATTTAGTCTGTCAAACCGTTCCTAAAGCTGCAGAAGATGTCTCTGATTGCTATGAAGGATTCTGTGAGTAGGGAAAACACTGCGGATATTGTCTTTATGTTTTGTTGATACTAGAGAGAGATGCTAACTTACTCGCTTTCCTGTCCTTTGTGAAAATAGCATCCATGAGTGTTGAACTTTTAGAGGATGTAAATAAAGCAGAGATGCTTCCTGTAGTCTGAGACAAGAGACAAACATTCTTAGCAATGTCAATCACATTTCTCTTCTCAGCACCTTTGCTGTGGTAAGTGAGTTTAACTAAGCCACTTTCAGCTTCACATGGGAGTTGGCTAAAGGACAGAATTTGAACTTTCCCCAGCATTACTGAACTAGCATCTCCAGTTTAGCCAACTCTTTAGATAATTATTATTTACATTAGCCACCAAACTAGAAGAAAAAAAAGGAGTGGGGGGAAACCTCTCCTATCTGTATACCAATCTCTGTTTGGCAAGTTCCAGAGCAGTCCTTAGGACTACAGGAAGCACTGAAATGTTTAGGAGGCCACAAGCACATCTATTTGATTCACAGCTGGTTTGGAATCAATTACCTGAAACTGAAACGCCTCTCAAAACTCAATAATGTGATAATTGCTCTTAATTGTTTTACTGTGGCTTTTTCCTACCTATTTGTTACTTGCATCTTAATAAAGGGGCCATGATTCCAGGAAGAGCTTTGTGCTTACCACTGACAGATGCCCAAAGACAGGAGATAGTTATTCAGCTTCACATTGTGGAAGTTTGACACTCCAGATGAACAGATGAAGTCATTTAAAAGCCACGCAAATGTGAAGCTGTAAAATTTCTCCAGGAATACAGTACGTGTTGCACAGGAATGAGGACCTGAGCTCCAATTCCCAGCACCCACCTTTTAAGAGTGAGGTGTGCTGTTATGTAACCAGTGTTAAGAGGTGGGGACAGGGCACTCCTGGGCACATTGGCCAATTTAAAGGCCATCCTCAGAGAAAGACTCTGTCTCACAGTAGAGTGGAGAGTAGAGTAATAGACAGTTCTTACCATTGACTTCTGGCATGCACACGCATGCAGGGCCTATTCCACACAGACATGTGATATGCATGTATACACATACACACATACATAAATACACACACACACACATACACACAAAAAAATTAAAGAGCTTTTGTGTTACAAGGAGAGGTGGTTTGTGTTTGTTTTTCCCAGCCTCCCGCCTAGCTTACACCTGAAATAACCACACAGAACTGTATTCATTAAAACACTGCTTGGCCCATTAGCTCTAGTTTCTTATTAACTCATATAGCTTATATAAGCCCATTATTCTAGTATATGTTAGCCACATGGCTCAGTACCCTTTTAGCGGGGCAGGTCACATCATCCTTCTTTCGTGTCTGTGCAGGATTGTTGAGGAATGGCCTTCTTCCTTCCCAAAATTCTCCTGTTCTCATTGCCCTGCCTCTACTTCCTGTCTGCTTGTCTCACCTCTACTTCCTGCCTAGCTACTGGCCATTCAGTGTTTATTTAAAACATAATTGACAGAATACAGAATTGTCCCTAACCACTTCCCCATCTTTTTTATTTTAAACAAAGGAAAATATTCATAGTTCATTTTTTGGGAATGTGGGCATAGTAGTCCAGGCTACTTCCTGCTGGTTGTGGGCACTGATAATCTTATGGGGACCTAAAGAAAATTTAGAATTATGATCAAGTCCTGACTAGAGTATCCTGTGAGTCTTGATCATCTCAGGCAGCAGTCTTGAATCTGTTCTGGATGTAGAACTCAGACATCCGGGACATCTGTTCCTACCGGAGATTTCTCAGGTGGTCTTCCTTGATCAAACCTGATTTTTCTAAACTCAGAATGAATCCACAGCCTCTCATTTCCTGTGGAAACAAAAGCAAAATCTCTTCTCCAAAGCCACATGCCTTTTGACTTCAATTTTAAAGTCAAGTTATTTTCAAAATACCTATCTTGGATTAATTCAGCAGCATTTATAAACAAATGTCTTTTGGCAGCTGTTGCTCTTTCCTCAGCATTCAAACAATTCAAAGAGAGCACAATAACATACAGTATCGAGATTCTCTGTGTATTTTCCATCTTTTTGTGACTTTAACCTCTATTTCTTTTATTTTTACTTTTACTTTTTGAGACAGGTTCTCTGTATATCTTTGGCTATCCTGGAACTCCTTCTGTAGAACAGGCTGTCTTTGAACTCACAGAGATACACCTGCCTCTGCCTCCCAAGTGTTGGGATTAAAGGTGTCCACCACCACACCTTGAACTCACAGAGATCTGCCTGTCTCTCTCTTCCAAGTGTTTAGATTAAAGGTGTTTACCACCACACCCAACTATTCTCTTTCTTTTTTACTTTAAGGACTTTAACCTTTAGCATGCATATATTTTTAACATACCATAAAACATTTTGAGGTTTTCCTAATCTTTAACTCTGTCTTTACTATATCTCTCTCTTTTTTCTGACCACATGAGTCTTTAATTTGCTAAGCAACATGGAGAGGATTAAAGCCATGGCTTTGATGGCTGGATCCAGCCCATTCCTTAGCTTTCTGAAATTCCAGACTCGTGGTGGAGGTACCAGCAGGAGCCAAGTTTATTGCCATAACTCTATGGTCCTTGCCAGCAAGCAAGCTGCAACAGTGTGTCCACAAACAACATTCAAATGCTCTCTCTGTAGCCAGACCTCCTTCCTCAAAGAGTCGGAGTTTGCACTGGCAGGATGGCCCAGAAAGCTGGCATTTTAAAATGGTACAGCTTTGTTTCTGCTATTGCTGAAAACCAAAAAGCATGCAGTCAGCTTTTATCAACACCATTTAAGTGCTTCATGGCAGGATGTCTTAAAGAGCTGCAGGGTTTTGCAGCTAAAGCTGAGTCAGGAAGCCTCTCTTAAATGAGAGTGCTTGCCTCAAGCAAGCAGAGCAGATCTGAGAAATTGCTGCTACCATGAAGCCATGCTTTACTCTATTCTTTTCTGTCTAGAATTACTTCCCAAGCTCCCTCAGGTTTTATGTGGATGCATTGTCCACATGGGCACCATTTGTTACAAGGAGAGGCAGCTTGTTTGTCCTGGCTGCCCAGTTTGCTTACACCCAAAATAACCATACAGAAACTGTATTCATTAAAACACTGCTTGGCCCATTAGCTCTAGTTTCTTATTAACTCTTATAGCTCATATTATCCCATTATTCTAGTATATGTTAGCCACATGACTCGGTACCTTTTTTAGCGGGGCAGGTCACATCTTCCTTCTTTCATGTCTGGGCAGGACTGGGAAGGAATGGGCTTCCTCTTTCCCAGAATTCTCCTGTTCTCATCATCCTGCCTCTACTTCCTGTCTGGTTTTCCTGCTTCTACTTCCTGCCTGGCTACTGGCCAATCAGCATTTATTTAAACCATAATTGACAGAATACAGAATTGCCCCACACCACTTTTGGTTATATTAAACTACTTTTACCAACGTAAGATTTGTCTTCTGTAAAGTCAACCACTATTAAAATTCTTACTTTGGAATTCTGTTCTCTGTGGACCTCTTTATTTGGCTTTATTTTACATTACGTATTACAATACAAGAAGAACCTTGACGTATTTTTTATCAGTGAATTTGAATGCTCTTATTTTTATTGGAATATTGGAAAAGTATCCTCTGACTTTTGTCAGAGTAAAAGTTCAAAAGAAAATGGAAGCCACTATTTTACTCTTTTATTGGAGTTGGAAAAGTAAAAGGTTGGAACAGAGACATTGAGTGCTATAGGGAGGATGAAATCATAAAAGAAAAGTGAAAGAGGAGAAAGAAAATAAAGAATTGCAAGGAATCTGACAATGTTTACATTTAACGCATTCCTACTGATATCTTAAGATGTTTCCAAATGTCTGTCTTCACAAATAATGCTGTAATAAGTAACTTACATAAGTGCAACTCTATTATATATATATATATATATATGTATATGTATGTATAGCTTTGGTAAACATTGTATATATATGTATGTATATATACTTACACACACACACATATATATATATACATGTGTGTTTGTGTGTGCATATGTACTATTCACATATGGGTGTGTGCTTATGGATATGTACATGTGAGTAGCATATGCTTGTGGAGGCTAGAGTGGGATGCCAGGATACCCTGGAACTGGAGTTCCTAGCCACTGCAAACCACCTCATGTGGGTGCTGGGAACTCAATTCAAGTCCTTTGAAACAGTAGTAAGTGCTTTCAAATGCTGAGTCATCTCTCCAGCCCCAGTGTACACGGCTTTTAACCCTAGAACTACACTTCTAAGTTACTTATTACAGCATTATTTGTGAAGACAGACATTTGGAAACATCTTAAGAGATCAGCAGGAATGCGTTAAATGTAAAAGTCTTAGAGACTGTTTTTTGTGTGCAAAAAGGGGAAATCAATGGGGATGGCTTTAGTTCATATTTGCAAAAATAAGTTGGGAACTGCATGATTCAAGCAAAAGCATGTAAACAAAGTACAAATGGGAATACTAATCTCTGCCTTATCCTCCAGTGTGGTTTTGTGATTGAAATCTCAAAAATTAAATCTCAGGGCCCTGGGGCTGTAGCCCAGTTAATAAATTGCTTGCCTAGCATTCATGATGTTCCTAATTCTATCCTCAGTAATGTGCAACACCAAGCATGCTGGCAGACACATAAAATCTCAGAACTCCCACTATGGAGGTAGTAGAATTAGAAGTTAAAGATTGCCCTCATTGCCAGCCTGCATTCTATGAGTTATTCTCTGAGATCTGTCTTTGGCTATGACTTTTCAAGAGAGCTCTACCCACCATGTATGAGATACTAGGTTTGAGTCTTAGTGCTTCAAAAGGTAAAACTTTAAAGCTGCTACCAAAGCTACTGCCACTCCCACAAAACCAACTGCAGTAGTGTTTGTCAGTGGATCAGCACCTTTAGAACAACATGCTTGCTACTGTACAGTCTGCTAAAGAATACCTCAGAAATTCCTGTGTCACATTTGTAACTCTGGGATGGAGCAAGGTATTTGCTTTATAATTCTCATGGTGAAGGTACACATTGTGGAATGTTCAGAGATGACTTTACTGTTGTTCAGAATTGCAATGAACAAAGCTGTCTTAATCTATTTTGCTTGTTTGGTTCCCCCTGTGTTCAGTGTTTGCACTACCAAACTGTGCTGGGCAAATTCTAGTGTTCTAAACTGCATGAATGATGAGAGATTCCCACTGTCCCAGAGAATCTAAACATGGTTCTATTTCATGCCTCAGGGCCTCTTGGCCACTCCTCACTCACCTCACTCCCGAGCAATTAGCGTCTCAACATGCTTCCTTACAGAATGACTAGCTGCAGGTGCTGGCTGCTCACATGACACACCTGCTGGGGATCATCCATCATTAGCTTCTTTGAAGAATTTTATCCATACACAATGCAGGTTATTAGTGAAGGCAGAAATAATAGATTGTTTTTTCCTGAAAAAAAAATTGTTGTCGTGACTTCCCAATATTAAGAGAAATGTCAAAACACAGTGAAACTATAATATTGTATCCTCTCAGGAGTTACTAGAGACAATCTTGGAATGATGCACATCTATCCCCTTCCTCACCACAATAATGGAGCCATAAGATTATGCAGACATCCACCACTAGCTCCATACAAACAAATCATGCTGTTTAGTCTTTCTTAGCCCTTGAGCATTTTGGTTCCTCTAACAAAAATACCTTTCTCTCTGAACTCTGCTTATTCTTTGCAAGAAGGCCTTTTGAATGAAGCCCGTGGGTACTGGTCTTCTGTGTTTCCCATGCAACAAATGTTTCCTTCGCTTGTGTTAAGGCTGATTAAACACATTTCTGCTACCACAGCTGCAACTGAACTCTTGCTCCTGTCTTGGTAAGTGCAAAGCCAACATGAGCACGGCCAGGGAAAAGAAAAGCTGGAGAAATATGTATACTATCCTTAGAAAATAAGGAGAATGTGGGTGTTAGTTACAAAGCCATACCTACCACAAACAAAGGAATCAGGGATTTTCTTGGGGGAGCCAGGCATATTCATTTATAAAAACACCTTTGCAATGTTCAGTTAAGGAGTACCTTGCTGCAAAACTCCAATTTAAGGTCACAATTAAATAAGGAAGGATGGCAATCATATTTGAGGGCATGCTTATCTCAAGGTCATGGAGCACATGTCTAAAAGGTTAATGTGGAATACAGGGATGCCCTCTGGGCATGGGCAGCATGTTTCATGAAGTTTCAGCTAAAAATATAAGAAAAGACATTTTGAAAATGCTCTAGTATGGGGGGTTGCCCTTAAATGTGCCAGCCACCCTTAGCAGTGAGCATAGTAATGCCAATTTTGCGATTATCTGTTCATAGGCTAAAGAAGCACATTTTTCTTAAACAAGTATATGTGTGCTGATAAATGACTTGTCATTTTTTGGTTTAAACATCCAATATTTTGATAACAATGACCGACATACTGTAAATGTAAAATCAGATTAAATATTTCAGAATTCAATTTTATGGAATTTACTTCTATGGGGGTGGACTATTTTATAAAATATAGGAACTGTTGCTATTGTCATCCCAATATACATTTATTTATATATACATTTATAAATTATATATATATGTTTCTCAAATAGCTTAGAGACTTGATAGTGTAAACACATATAAAAAAGATATGGTTTTACAAACTGCTCATTTTTTTTCATTCTTTCTCAAAAAGAAAAAAGTTAATAGATTCTGGTCTCTTACTCAAGAATGAAATAAAATCTCAAACAGATTTGGAATAGTAGCAATGCAACTATTCAAATTGAACCAATAGAACAGATTAGGAAAATATATATTGCCAAGATTGACAGCAGAACAAATGAGAAAAAGTCTTCAAGGTCATGGACTATTATTTGGGGTTCTGTTAGCAGAAGCTGCTTGTTTTTTCCTGGTCACTTAAACCCAAAATAATCACTCAGAAACTATATTATTTGCAACACTGTTTGGTCAAGAGCTTGAGTATATTTCTGGCTTACTTTTATATCTTAAATTAACCCATTTCTATTATTTTATATTTTACCATGAGGCTCGTGTCCTACCAGAAATTTTGGGTCATGTCTTTTTCCTCTGGTGGCTCCATGGCTTCTCTCCTTGACTGCCTATTCTCTCCCTCTCTCTCTGAAGATATATATATCATCAGTCTGGCTATATTCTGTTAAGCTATTGGCCAAAAGCAGCTTCTTTATTCATTAATCAATAAAAGCAACACATATGCAGAAGAACTTCCCACACCATTTCCCCTTTTCTGTTGAAATAAAAAGGAAGGATTTAACTTTAACATACTAAAATTACAAATAACAAGACAGGTATCAAGCAAGATTTATAATTACAATATTTGTATCTGCTTTATCTTTTATCATAACTAAGGAAAACTATAATTATAACTATCTATTCTTTAACTCCTTCAAAGACTCCAGAAGGATATAATATTACCTAGGTAAACATGAAGTGCATTATAAGCAACTTGCAAAACTCCAGAATTCACAGAGACTGCCTGGACAGTCACCCAAAGATCTTCTGTAACTTTGTGGGCACCCATCCTCTGCCTACTGGTCCATAATATCCAGCAGACCTTTCCATGAAACAGGAAATTTCAAAGACAGTTTCACCCTTATTTGCAGTTTGTCAGTCACTTTCTTCTGTGTCTTGTAGAATGTCTGGCAAACTCTTTCATGAAGCAGGAACCCCAAAGGACCATCTCACCTTCTTTAGGCAACTTTAGCAGTAATTTTTCTGTGGGTCCTGCATGTCCAGTTTATGCAGCATAACATCAAGCAGTCCAGGCAAGAGCAGTTTCTTGCCCAAATGGCTAGCAAACTCCATAAGGAGCCTTTTAGATGCCCACCTTCCTCTTGAAGTAGATTGGTGCTGCCAGGAGCAGATTGCCTCATTGTCATGATAATTCCTAAATTCTTAAAACTCTTTAAATGCCATATTCTGAAGGTCTCTGAAAGATTTGGAGAAAACCTATCTAACTGAAATAGATCTCTATTTATCTAGAAAACCTAACTAACATGCTCCAAGCTTGACTATTGTAGATGACTCTCTGTTAACCTATATTTCTTAATTATACATTACATTTTAAATGAGCTGCACAAACACACTACCTTAATCAAGAGCAGAAATATACATATAACAAAATTAACCTTAAATTTGTATCGATAAACCAAGATCCATACTAATGGAAATCTCTATAGCATATCCCCCTTTAAATATAAACAAACATTTATAAACAATCATTTAGGGAATTTGGACATAGTTTTCTCCAAACTGCTTCCTGCTTTTTGTTGGGCAAGGTAATTTTTGGGGGTGTTTATGATGACCTTTTGGGGAGATCTTGGTCCATCAAACCACATTAGTTTGGAAGGAGTCCATAGGTTTTCATCTTTTGTGGAAACAAAAGTAGAACATCTTTTTCAAAGCAACATACCCTTTTTTTGAAGTCAAGATATCTTTAAAACATACATGTTGATTTAGCTTAGCAGCCCATAAATGACATGTCTTTCTTTACCTAGCTTCGTCACAGTCAAATAATTTAAATAAAATACAATAATATACATAATCCAGACTCTTTGTGTATATTCCATCTTTATGTGACTTATTTTTCTTACTCTATTACTTTTTCTACAAGTTTAATTTTTATTTTATTATCTTTGCTCCTTTAATCTATGATTGTCTGTATTCTTTTATATTATATTTACTGTTTCTTTACTCTTTTTCTTCACTCTCCCAAGCCTACATACATTTATCAAACACTGTGACCCATTTAGAGGTCTTTGTATCTAAATCTGTCTTTATTGTGTATCTGAAATCATTTTCTGTCCAGGAGCACTTCTTTAAATGTTAAGCGGCTAAGTGTCGTTGCTAAGACTAAGGCTGCTTTTCCTTTTGGCTCTGCTCTGTCCATCATGGTGGGGCAGAGGTCTGTTTAGCATGAGCCATGCTCACAACCCCATTATAGCTACTTTCCTCCACCTTACAGGATTCAAAAGAAAGAGGAGTTGGGTTACTAAGCACAATGGATGATTCTATTTTTATTATAACTGACAGTCTTGGATTAAGTAGGCCTTGGCTCATGTTCACATTCTTTCCCATAGTGCATCACATTTTAGTCATATGCATGCCCAGTCATGCACAGGCAGAAAATGATAGGAGATTCTCCTTAAAAGTTCACTTACTGAGCATGTACCAAAACCAGTCTAAGGTAAATTGGTTCATCGTCCATAGTTCCCAGGTTGTGTTTGAGGGTTTGAATAGAAACAAGGTTGAACAAGGCTCAGCAAAGAAGAATAATTTATTCTTATTGTTTAAAGTGGGCATGTATATTTGCAGTAAGAGGCAAGTGGGCCACGTTCCTGGTGCCTGGCTAGCTTAACCTCCAAAATAACCACACAGAAATTGTATTAATTAAATTACTGCCTGGCCCATTATATCTAGCCTCTTCTTGGCCAACTCTCACATCTTGATCTAACCCATTTCTATTAATCTGTGTTTAGCATGAGGTCATGGCCTTCTGGGAAAGATTTAGCATGTCTGACTCTGGTGACTCCATGGTGGGTCTCTCTGCCTGCCTTCTTTCTCCCAGCATTCAGTTCTCTTTTCCCCACCTATCTGAGTTCTGCCCTATTAAAAGGTCAAGGCAGTTTCTTTATTCAACCAATGAAAGCAACACAAATACAGAAGGATCCCCTACACCACAGCTTGACATATGTGTGGATCCTAGGTAGTTCATTAAGAGGTTTGAAGGTGTTTTTTTCAGAGAAGGTTGTGAATATAGTCCAAACCAATGTTGGTACAATATTATATATGCTTGTCAGCCTAGAAAACATTACCATGATCAAAAACATTGCAGAATATAGATTGGACAACAGTTAATATATATGGGGACCAATGGGCTACAAAAAGTGTCAGTACACAATAGTACATTCTTGCTGTTCTTTCAGAGGATCTGTGTTCAGTTTCCTATACCCACAGGAGACAGTTCACAACCATAACTTTAGCTCCTGACAATCTGATACTCTCTTCTGATCCACACAGGCAGGCATCAGCATACAACTATATAGACATATACACATATATATTAATAAAATCAAATCTTAAAAATGGATATTTTAGATTCAGGAAATCATTCAAACTGAACTGAAGTAATTCTCCAGAAGCATTCATCCTCCAGCACATGTGGGCTATAAGGACTGCCAACAGATACTCTCTGGCAAACAGAATTACCTGGAAGAAGCAGAGACAAAGCAAACCCTCCTGGAAGGGGTTCAGCTGTGCACAGGAAATGAGGATCTGTTGAGCTGCCTGCATGTTGTGCAGTGTGCTTTACTTTTCCAGCTTTCAGGAGCTGTCACAATGCTGGAATAAGATTTTGGTGATTCAGCTCTCCCGGAGTCATTTCTCCTCCTGTAACTAACCCCGCATCCATATGCCTGTACAGGAAACCCAACAAAATTCTCTGGTTCTCCCAGAAAAAAAAAATCAATCAAACAATCAAAAAACAACAGGATTTTTATTTCTGCCTGTTCCAGCTGTCTTGCGACTAGTGTCCGATTTGGAATTTGTTCACAGATTCATTTAGTTAGTCTCATCTGACTCATCAGAGATTGTCATCGATGTGTTGGGCTCGAAAAATAACGTGTGAAATAGAATTTATATGCTGAAGTTTCTTAAGTTTTGTGTTATCCCAGAACCATGAAAGGCAGAAAAGTAAGATAGCCAGAGGCAAACATCTGGAATTTGTGTATTCCCTTGTCATACTATCTTCTAACAGTAGCCCAGCCTTCACACTCCTTCAGATATATGAGTAAACATTTAGTTCTTAACAAGGGTCAGGATAGATATTGTTTGCTTCTACCTTAAGATAATGTCCATGCTATCTGCTTGAACTGGAAATGTTTGAAAGGTATAACATGACAAGGCACCTCAGGCTAGGATTATTAGTGGAGTTTATCACTGTGCCTTAGTCTATGGGTAGAAATCCAAGGATTTACAAGTACAGGCATTCTGAGTTAGAGTATTAGCAGTGTGGTTGGTGTGCAGATGTTCAGTGTGAGTGAGGAAGGGTAGACATACAGACCCCTGATCCATACATGATCCACTAAAGGAATTCTCATATCCTTTCTCAGGGGTTCAAGGCTACAGCAACAGTGTTGACAACCTGAATGATGTCTTTGATTTGAAAACAAAGCTTAGGTCAGAATAATCATTCAACCAAACATTGTTGGTGGATGGCAAAGTGGAATACTTTTCACTTATATACTCCTTGGTACATGTGTGAAAGAATGCCATAATTCATGTTTCAGGTGTTTGGCTTGTTTTGTTTGATTTTTCCTTATATTCTTAGGGAAGTAAAAACAACAGTAAGTATTCTTGCCAAGGAGTCAAGATATCTGATTCCAAGTCTGTAGAGACAATTTGTACTACCAAAATTCAGGCTGAATAATCGTCAAAGAAAATATATATCATTAGCAAAACTCTGTTGGCTATGAAAAGAAGGCATATTTAAGAATTGGGTTTTGTACTCAGGCCAGAAGGCTTTGACAATAGCAATGCTGTATCAAGCAAACTTATAAAGAATTTTAAAAGCTCCTCAAAGTGACTTTAACAACACCCAGGCTGATTCATGCAGCACATTTTAATATCAAACCACAGATGTAAAAGAAAAATCTTAAGCAAACATCTAACAAGATGGTACTTACAAACAAGTCAGCATGCAAAATTGGGTAATAAAAACACTCCTTTGGCAAAAAATAGCCTTGTTATGCAGAATGCAGGAGTCAGGAAACCTGCAGGGTTCTGAAAGGCAGGGATGTCATTGTCTCCTTGACTGCATGTGCTAAGTTTATAATACAGAGCTGTGATGTTTCTCTAGAAGTGTATTAGCTGAATATGTTTGCAAATTGGCATGCAGTGATTGAAAATTCAACATATTCAGCTCAGCTTTGCTTTAGCAATTTGGGGTTAATAAGCAAAATGATGATCACTATACAAATCACTTTGAAATTTCATATACGTAACATTTCTGGATATTTTAGAGAAAAAAGACTTTATTGCCTAGATTGAATTTATTTTGAATATTTCAGTGTTAGAATCTGGGCTCTGGATGGGTGAGTCAGCTCATTTGGGGGTATACTTTGTTTTGTTTTCTTTGGGACAGAGTTTTGTTCTAGCCTAAACTGCCTGTGCAGCCCTTTTGCTTCTGCCCCAGCCTTCCACTTGCTGACTGCAGGCATGCTTCTCCATGCTCAGCTTCATTTCTCCTGATTTAGTCCCCAGTTTGTGTTTCCTTATTACAACACTGTAGTGTGAATTCTAACTGGCCTTAATAACAAAAACCCCAAGTCAGATATAAGGGTAAATGCTGAGAGATCAGAGAAGTGAAGGAGCCAGTTATTAACCTCTACCGAATCCTCAGACCGAAGGGGACAAGATCCTGTCTCCACAAATTCTCACCTAAATGCCTTAAGCTCCTATTTCCTCCTGTCTTCTATTCCTCTCTCTGCCCAGTTAGTTGTATTCCTTCCTATCTCCACCTCCCTTGTTCTGGGATTAAAAGCATGTGACTCCCAAGTACTGGGATTAAAGGTGTGACCCACCCACTGTCAGACTGGCTCTGATTCTCTTTTAGACTGAATCATTCTCTTGTACTCCAGGGTGGCCTTGAACTCACAAAAATCTGTCTGCCTCTGTCTCCCCAGTGCTGGGATTAAAGGTGTGCACCTCCACTGCCTGGCCTCTACAGGTAACTCGTGGCTAGCTCCACTGTCTAATCGTCAGAAAAGCTTTATTTGTTAAGCACAAACAAATTATCACCACACAACATCTACAAGAACCTGACAGATCCTGCGTCACCAAGCAGTTTCTTTTTAAAAGGTGTTGCTTATTAATGTATATGTGCGGGCATGAGTACACACTCAATTCTCTAATGAGAGATTAGAAGGCAACTTTGTGAAGTGGGTTGCTTTCCTCATTACAGGTTCTGGGGTTGGAATTCAGGCCATGAGGCTTGCTTGCATTGCAAGTCCTTCTAACCTTGGAGCCATGTCATCACCTCACATAAAACATTTTCTCAGTTCAATATTTAGACAGACTGATACTAGATGCACTAGTTCCTCCTCCAATGCTTTTCATGGTGTATTGAAACAATTGTTTTCACACTTGGGATTACAGCTAACTCACTTTTGAAACTGCCGCTGAAACATACTTCTTAAATACAGACATGTCACATAATAAACGAGAACTGGAAAAAAAATGTAGGTATTTCTTTCTGATTTCCTGGGCATTAAAAAGTTTTTACTCTAAAAGGTGTATATCATCAACTCATGAGTAATAATTACGCTTTGCATTTTGAAGGTCATCTCCCTATTTTGAACAAAATTCAGTGATTCCAGAGATTAGCCGTTGGCTTTGCAGCTGCTGCTTTCAAACATGGGAGGCAGTGCCTGTAGGCTGATAGTAAAATAACCATCCAGCCTCTCCTAATTGCTAGCATCATACCTACTGGTCTTCAATAAAATTTTCATTAAAGCAATGTGGTATTAAGCTGGGATCTTTTGAAATCATAATAATGGAACATGTGAACTATCATATTGATAATTTCCCCCTTCCTTCTGAACAGCCTGGTATCAAAACTGGCTGTTTTGGAATTCTATTAGGCACCTTATGTCTACACAATCAGCACCTGCTCAAGGAAGCAGAGCAAGATTCCTGTCTCTGGTTCTGGTTTCCCCATTACATGCAAGGAAAAAAAAATCTCCTTTAAAAGCCCATGCTATTATATCTGTTTATAGCAATTAGGTGTATTCCTTAATGGTAGTTTAAGATAGCCTGTGGTTACTTTTTATCATGTTAAGAACACATATTAAGTCAATAATTATAAAATAATTACCATATGCTGCACAATTTCACATTGAATCTTCACCTAAATTCATCACTATTATTCAATAATCCATAGAAACAGAAGCTAAAACTCAGAAGAAAATATGACCTTGATTAGGATGATGGGTTTGTATTTTACCTTTGTTGCCATTGTTTGCTTATCAATAAACAGGGGGAAAGTAGTACTATTGAGGCTCCCAGAGGGATAAACAGCTTCACACAGAGTCTGGAAGGCAATCAAGGCAGGATATGTTACAGGAACTAGCACATTATTAAGTTTCCAATCACAGTTACTTAAAAAATATGCTAAGAGCCATACCATATAATGTTATCCTTTAAGGCCTTTTTTCTTAGAAAACAAACATGCAAACACTGCTTTCATAAGAGATCTCTAATCTGTCCTATTTTTGAGGGTCTAATAATTCATGGCAAATTTCCAAATGCAACTTTTCTCAATACTAATAATGAGTGGAAATCTGGTTTCAGAGGAAGTCCTCTAATTCTGGGTCATTTGCTCACTGACACCTCAGCTGTACAACACCCACCCCTACCACAGACTGACAAGAAGCAATACCATACTTTAAGATTCATCTTGATGTTTTCTATTTTCAAGATAGCCAGTGCTCAAGTTATTTCAATTACATTCTATAGCCATAAACTATTCTACATTTTAAATTCCTATTGAGTATGTCATTGAACATCTTTTCTCATTCACAGTGCCCAATACTTCAGCTCCTTTAATGTATTCTAGCATACCACATTTTATTTTATTGTTTTATTTTATTCTTATTCTTCTTGAGAATTTCATGCATGAAAACTGTGTTTATATCAGTTCCATTACTTCCTCACCCCTTGCAACTTCTCCATATCCTTTGCCACTTTTTCTCAAATTATTGATCTCTTCTCTATTACTGTTTGCTATACAGTCTGCTGAATCAGTTTAGCTTTACTTCAATGTTTATGTGTTTAGGACTGAACGGGGGTGGGAGCCATCTTTTCCAGGAATGAGCATCCTCCTCATATTAAATTCTTATACTTAATTCATTGGACATTTAGTGTGTGTTTAAGAAAGTTTATCTTATCAACCAGGCATACTACCCAATAACATGGATGCCCATTTTCTTCTAGATTATATTCTGAGTACAAATATATTAAGTACAAAGGTTTGTATGAAAATATCAATTCAGAGATGAGAAGAAAATGGGTGTGAGGATTTGCTGCTGCCTTTCTATTATGCTGGTAATGGTATCACAGATGAGAAATTATGAAGGAAAAAAAATGTCCTCTACCCAACAACTCCCACATTCCCCCAAGGGGCTGAGACTTTTCTAGAGGAAAAGGAGGCCAAGGACCAATCTACATTTCAATGTCAATCTAACCTTGCCAGCCCTCGGATACTTTACTGGCTACTGGCTTCTTTGTAATTGGAATGAGGTCTGGCTGTCACAGCACTGCAGGCAGGCTCCGTGGAGAATTGTGTTCAAATTGGAAAGGAGTTTCCTCTCATTAAAAGCAAAGGAAACCAAGTGTAAGTTTCACTGCTGTTAGGAGCAGCCATGTACATTGAATCTGTGGATCCCAGGGGCTGCTCTCCAGGTCTAGAGGGAGCTATCCACAGAGCAGGAAAGAACATCTCTTTCCTATGCCTATTATTATCCAACTTCAACTTAGGGGTCCAGAAAGATGCAATGAGGAAACAGAGGGTTTGTTGTTGTTGTTCTAGGTTTGTTTTCTTTTTTGTAGAAAAGGAAAATATTTATGTAAAAAAGGAAGATTTGGTATAAGATAATGGGGAAATAATCAGTTGAATTTTTTTCTTTTAAATAACTGCATAAACCTATATTTTAATATTCATGGTATCATTTATAAATTCAGCTATTAATTATGAACCTTTTATATATTATTACTTTCAGTCAGCACTGAAGGTTAATGATCTGAAAACCCCAAGTAAGCTGAGAAAAAAAGGAAAATTGACTTGATCATACCTGTGGGCTTTTAGGATCCCCAATACATCTGACAAAAGATCCACATATCAAGCTTCGTTGGTATCTACTGCTTGGAGAATACAGGAAGTTGACCTGCAGATGGAATCTTCTGTGCCCAAAGTAGCCTTTTCTGTCTTAAAAAACAAACAAAAGCAGTCTATAAAGCTCTCTGTGCCATGCGAGCATGATCTCCAGTCCCTGGGAGAGATAGCTGTCCTTCATTGTTGGGGTTCAAGGACAGCCTGTGCTGCAGAGGTCTGTGTGTCTGCTCTCCTGTACCTCCACATCACCTCCATCCATCTCCATCTAACAGCTGTAGCAAACACACAATGTGCTGCACTGTTTGGAGTCTGAAGAGTTAGAAGAAAACTTCTGGAACTCAAGGATCAGCACAATTCACTCTTCATCTTCCTCAGTGGTAAATTTTTTTCTTAGCAAAGTTAGTAGTACTTATATTACAACATAATCATAAATTTCATGGGTTTGTTTCACTTTCTGTTTCTACTGGGCTAGGAATTTATCATAGAACTTCACAAATTTGAGGAAAGAACTTCAGTACTGAGCCATACTTCTGCCCCACAACTCTGAAAGTTTTAGTACATATAAAATATGTCAAAAATTAATTACCTAAGGCTACCTTTATGCACTACTTTCATTTTATGGATGGACAAAGGGTACAAATATGTATTTGAAGGAACTTATGCTTCCCAAAAGCAAGCTGTGGCTGTAACACAGAGATTTTCAGGTGTCTCAATAATTTATAGATTATTTTCTGAAGATTAAGAGGACATATGCTCATAAGTACCCATCCTCATGTAATTCATAAGTACTCTGCACAGAGGCATAAGATTCTCCTGTGTCTTTAGATAATATTTCATCTCAAAAGTTTCCATGTCTTCATTTTTATGTCATCGTGTTAGTAGAACACAAAAATGAAGCTACCCCTGAGGTCTTATCAGATATGACAAAGACCAAAAAAAACTTTCAGGGTTGAATCCTTCCACATTCCACACCATGCTGGCAGAACCCTGAATAACTCACTAAGGAAATGCACCCAAACAATATCTACAACTTATTAAATATTTAGAAACTTTCAATGTGTATTTCAATGTGAGTGATCAATTTGTTGACTAAATGACAAAACAATTGAGACCATCTGATATTTCTTCTATAAAAAGAAATTAGGTTTAGAATAAATTTATGGAGGATGTAAGAGAAAGAGCAAACCTGGGCTTTCTGCTAAAATTTCCAAGCTCATTCTGTGATAAAAATGTAATGTATGCCTAGGCTTGTCTTACATTCATTGTGTTTACTATACTACAAGCATCCTGGGAGAAAGGGCATGGCTTCATTCCTTGCGGATCTTTAGTGTTGATGTTAGGGTTTATGCCCTAGTGTGATCATTTAGAGACTAGAGATAGAAAGACTGAGAGTCAACCAATGGAGACCAGCTCACGAAACTAGAATAATTTAGTGATCACTAAAAAATTCTGATCATACACTTAAATTTTCTGGATTATTAAGGTTGATAGGAATTGAACAGCTATAAACTGGGCTCTGTAAACATATAATATTTTTAATAGAAACTTAGTAATTAGTAAGTATCTTAAGAATGTTTCTTAATAAGTTAGAATTGAGCCAGACTTTGAGGTAAATAGAAGGTAGTAGGAATTAAACTATATCTGTAGTAATTTCCAGAATGCTTGTTGTGGGATTTCCCTCTGTATGCTATGAACATGTTTTATTACCATTGGTTAATAAAGAAGCTGTTTTTGCTTATGGTAGGGTATAATATAGCTAGGCAGGAAAACGAAAATGAATGCAGAGAAAAATAAGGCTGAGTCAGGTAGGCGCCATGTGGCTTCCCAAGAAGAAAGATACCAGAACCTTACAAGTAAACCACAGCCTTGTAACAATACACAGATTAATAGCTATGATTAATTTAAGATGTAAGAGCTAGCTAGGAATATGCCTAAGCCATTGGCCAGTGTTGTAATTAATATAGTTTCTGTGTGATTAATTGGGTCTGGGAGGCTGGGAAATAAAAGTACATTCTCTGTCTACATCTAGGAAATCATTGTGCTTTGTGAAATCTCTAATATCGCTTTCATCTCAGAAATCTGAGACCCACGATGGAAGTCGGAAAGTCTAGAGAGTGTATGAGCAACAATGTGAAGGCATCAAGAGCTTCAATATTTGGCTCTGGCCTCCCTGAGAATGGAGTTCCAGGTCATGGCCATAGTGACAGACAGGACTTTACTTGGCTAATGAGGGGAAAGGGTGATGGTCCAGAGGAATGGAGGCAGAGACAGAAAGATGAGCTTGGCACAGGGTTGCCAGAGAAAATACAATATTGAGAGTAAGACAGGACACTGACTTTAGATAGTTCCAGGTTCTGGCCTACAGTCAATATATCCTAGTCATTCATTGTGTTTCTAAGGCTGTAGTTGTTACAGAGTGAAGATAGAGTACAGTGTCCTATAATATGGTTTTGTCTATGCCAAGTGTAATGTGCATTGTATTGGTAATTGGTCTTGTGCCTTTTGAGGTCTTGGAAAAAAAATCCTAGATATAGGGCTGCCCTTCCACTCCAATTCACCTTCAAGTTTATGGTTTCAAGCTGTACTCTATACTTATGACCTCTAAGGCACAAAAGATCCCAAGAGTAAATTCCTAAAATCATAAACCAAAACAATTGCACCCCTGGATTATTCTAGATAAACAGATATGTGCAGATAACAGATAAACAGATATAATCCCATGGCAGGATGGGGGCAAGGGAGGCAAAGCCCACTGTTGAATTGTGGCAGATACGTGCCATAATTTCTTTGATGCATTCATTCATTTATTCTTCTTTCACTCATTATTGCGGTTTCCCCCTCCCTCTACTCTTTGAAGTTCCCTTCGCATGTCCTGTCTTACCACAGACCCACTGCCCTTCCATTGCCTTTCAGCAAAGAAAAGACCTCTGTGACACATAAATGGAACATGGGAAAACAAAGTACAATAATACTAGGCATAAACCCTGATATCAAGACTGGACAAGGAAATCCAGGAGGGTGAGAAGGGACCCAAGAGCAGGAAAGAGAGTTGGAGACATACATTCCCTAGACTCCCATTGTTAGGAGTATTACTAGAAGACCAAGCTACAACCATAATATATATGCAGAGGCCCAAGTGCAGATCTGTAGAGGCTCCATGATTGTCATTGGAGTCTTTGTAAGCCCCTATGAGCCCTGGTTAGTTGACTCTGTGGGTTGTGTGCTATCCTCAACCCACAGACTTCTATAATACTCCCTCTGCTCCTTTGATGGGTTTCCCTGAACTCTTCCTAATGTTTGGGTGTGGGTTTCTGCATCTCGTCCCATCAGTTGCTGGAAAAAAATCACTCTGGTAATAATTGGGCTAGGCACTGAAACATAGGTTTGCAACAATATCTTTAGGAATCATTTCATTGTTTCTGTTTGTTTGTTTTGGTCAGTCAAATTAGGTTCTATTCTGGGGTATCTGGTCTCTGGTTCCTGGCCATCCTGCTGCTGTCAGTGGTGGACTCCCTTTAGTGAAATGGGCCTCCAGTTAGACCAATTATTGGTTGGTCCTTCCCACAAGTTCTGTACAACCATTACCCCAGTGCATATTACAGGCAGGTCAGATTGGAGATCAAAGGTTTTATGGCTGGGTTTATGTCCTAGTCTCACTGCAAGAAGATTTACCTGATTGTAGAAGGTGACCAATTCAGGTTATGTATCTTCCATTAGTAGAAGTCATCTACTTAGATTCCAGGAAATTTCTATCAACTAGGTTCCCATATCACTCCCCAAATGTCCCCCAATTCCTGTCATCTCTCATAGTATTCTCTCCCTCCATACCCCACTCCTGATCCCTCTTGTTCCCAACCCTACCCATCCCTAGTCCACACCCAAAACTCACTTCTTTTTCTCCTTCCCAGAGAGATTAATGCACCACCTTGACTTCTCCTGGTTACTTAGCCACTATGGTTATATGAAATGTAGCATGATTTCCTTTACTTAACAACTAAGATCTACTTATAAGTGAACATGTACCATATTTGTATTTCCAAATCTGGGTTATCTCACTCAGGATGATTTTTTTTCCTAGTTCCATTCAGTTGATGCCATTCTATTTAACAGCTGAGTTATAATTTATTGTGTAAATGTATCACATTTTTTTCTCAATTCTTGGGTCGAAGGACATCTAAGTTGTAAGCAGAGACTATTCTTTAGTTCCCAGCCACCATGACCCAAATAATTACACAGAAACTATGTTAATTACAACTATGCTTGGCTGATGACTCAGGCATATTTCTAGGTCACTCTTACATCTTAAATTAACCCATTTCCATTATTTTGTATTTTACCACGAGGTTTATGATTTCCTAACAAAGATCCAATGATCTCTCCAGCTACATGTTCTCTTTTGATTCTGCCTTCTTTCTCAAAACATTCAGTTTAGATTCCCCTACCTATCTCTATTCTGCCCTGACACAGGCTGAAGAAGCTTCTTTATCAAACAATGGTAATAGCATTCAGATGGAAATCCCACATCACTAAGTTGTTTCCAGTTTCTAACTATTATGAATAAATCTGCTATAAACATAGTTGTACAAGTAGCCTTGTGGTAGAATGGAGCAATCTCTGGATATATATCTAAAAGTGGTATAGCTGAGTCTTGAAGTCAATCAATTTACAATTTTCTGAATAACCCTTATATTGATTTCCATAGTGGCTGTATAAGTCTGCACTCCCACCAGCCATGGAGGAGTGTTCTCCTTGCTCAACATCCTTGCCAGCATTAAGTTGTCAGTTGTTTTTTTTTTTTTGATCTTAGCTATTCTGACAGGTGTAAGAGGTGATTTCAAAGTAGTTTCATTTTTTATTTCCCTGATGGCTAAGAATGTTTAATGATTCAAGTGCTTCTTGTCCACTTAAGATTCCTTTACTGAGAATTTTCTGTTTATATTCATATTTCATTTTTAAAAGGATTTTTTTGATTTTCTATGTCTAGTTTTTTAATTCTTTTTATATGTTAGAAATTAGCCCTCTATCATGTGAAGTTCGTGAAATTTTTTTGCAATTCTGTGGATTGCCACTTTGTCCTATTAATAGTACCTTTTGACTTATAGGAGATTTTTCAGTTCCATGAGTTTCTATTTTTTTCATTTTTTGAATAATTGACTTGTTGATTCATTGATTTGTGTTTGCATCCTATGCAAAGCTTCCACTCCCTCCTCTTCTCCCCCGCTCACTCCTTCTCCACTGTTTCTCTTCAGATACATTTGGGCATCCTTAGATATCAGCGAGTCATGGTATATCAAGCTGCAGAGAGAAGGTCCCATTTATTAATGGTTGATCTCAATGTCTGAATTTATTGGTCTTATATTGAGGATATTGTCTCCTGTGACATCACATTCAAAGTATTCCCCACTTTCTATTGAATCAAGTTCAGTGAATCTGGTTATATGTTAAGGTCTTTAATCACCTTTGACTTGAGTTTGATACAGGATGATAGATATGGGTCTATTTGCATTTTTCTTGTATTTGACTTGCATGACAAGAACTTTAATTTTTTAATGATTTTTATTGAGCTCTACATTTTTTTTTCTGCTCTCCGCCCTGCCTCTCCCCTCTCCCCTTCATCCCTCTCCCAAGGTCCCCATGCTCCCAATTTACTCAGGAGATCTTGTCTTTTCTACTTCCCATGTAGGTTAGATCTATGTAAGTTTCTCTTAGTGTCCTCATTGTTGACTAAATTCTCTGGGATTGTGGTTTGTGGGCTGGTTTTCTTTGCTTTATGTTTAAAACCACCTATGAGTGAGTACATGTGATAATTTTCTTTCTGTGCCTAGGTTACCTCACTCAAAATAATATTTTCTAGCTCCATCAATTTTCCTGCAATTTTCAAAATGTCAAAATTATTTTCTGCTGTGTAGTACTCCATTGTATAAATGTAGCACATTTTCCTTATCCATTCTTCGATCGAGAAGCATTTAGGTTGTTTCAAGATTTGGCTATGACAAACAATTCCTGCTTTGAACATAGTTGAACGTATCCTTGTGGCATGATTAAGCATCCTTTGGATATATACCCAAAAGTGGTATTACTGGGACTTGAGGAAGGTTGTTTCCTAATTTTCTGAGAAATCGCCACACTGATATTCAAAGTGGCTGTACCAGCTTGCGTTCCCACCAGCAATGAAGAAGTGTTCCCTTTTCCCCACAACCTCTCCAGCATAAGTTGTCATCAGTGTTTTTGATCTTGGCGATTCTTTCAGGTGTAAGATGGAATCTCAGAGTTGTTTTGATTTGCATTTCTCTGATGGCTAAGGATGTTGAACATTTCCTTAAGTGTCTTTCAGTCATTTTAGATTCCTCTGTTGAAAGTTCTCTGTTTAGGTCTGTACTCCATTTTTTATTGGATTATGTGTTCATTTGATGACCAATTTCTTGAGTTGTATATTTTGGAGATAAGACCTCTGTCTGATGTGGGGTTAGTAAAGATCTTTTCTCATTCTGTAGCCTGTAGTTTTGTCTTGTTGACCATGTCCTTTGCTTTACAGAAGCTTTTCAGTTTCAGGAGGTCCCATTTATTAATTGTTTTTCTCAGCGTCTGTGCTGCTGGGGTTATATTTAGGAAGTGGTCTCCTGTGCCAATTCGTTCAAGTGTCCTTCACTTTCTCTTTTATAAGATTCACTCTGGCTGATTTATGTTGAGGTCTTTGATCCATTTGGACTTGAGTTTTGTGCATGGTGATAGATATGGATCTATTTTCATTCTTCTACATGTTGATATCCAGTTATGCCAGCACCATTTGTGGAATATGCTTTCTTTTTTTCCATTTGATATTTTTTGCTTCTTTGTCAAAACTCAGATGTTTGAAAAAATGTGGATTAATATCTGGGTCTTCTATTCGGTTCCATTGGTCTGCCTGTCTGTTCTTAAGCAAATACCAGGCTGTTTTCAGTACTGTAGCTCTGTAGAAGAGTTTGAAGTCAGGGATTGTGATGCCTCCAGATGTTCTTTTATTGTACAGAATTGTTTTGCTATCCTGGGTTCTTTGTTTTCCATATGAAGTTAAGTACTGTTCTTTCGAGGTCTGTGAAGAATTGTTTTGGGATTTTGCTGAGTGGGCATTGCATTGAATCTGTAGATTGCTTTTGGTAAGATTGTCATTTTTACTATGTTAATTCTGCCTACCCAAGAGCATAGGAGATCTTACCACTTTCTGGTGTCTTCTTCAATTTCTTTCTTTAAGGATTTAAAGTTCTTGTCATACAAGTCTTCCACTTGTTTGGTTTAGAGTACCTCCGAGATATTTTATGCTATTTGTGGCTACTGTGAAGGGTATTGTTTCTATGATTTCTATCCCAGCCCTTTTATCATCTGTGTACAGGAGGGCTACTAATTTTTTTGAGTTAATCTTGTATCCTGCTACATTACTGAAAGTGTTTATGAGTCATAGAATTTCCTTGGTAGAATTTTCGGGATCACGTATGTAAACTATCATATTATCAGCAAACAGTGAGATTTTGACTTCTTATCCAATTTGCATCCCCCTTGATCTCCTTTTGGTGTCTTATTGCTCTAGCTAGGACCTCAAGAACTATATTGAATAGATATGGAGAGAGTTGACAACATTGTCTTGTTCCTGATTTCAGTGGTATTGCTGGGAGTTTCTCTCCATTTAGTTTGATGTAGGCTGTTGGCTTGTTGTATATTGCCTTTATTATGTTTAGGTATGTTCCTTGTATCCCTGCTCCCTCCAAGACCTTTATCTTGAAGGGATGTTGTATTTTGTCAAAAACTTTTTCGTCATCTAATGAGATGATCATGTGGTTTTTATTTTTCAGTTTGTTTATATGGTGGATTATGGTGACAGATTTTCATATGTTGTACCATCCTTGCATCTCTGGGATGAAGCAGACTTGATCATGGTGGATGATGGTTCTGATGTATTCTTTGATTCAATTTGCCAGTTTTTTATATAGTATTTTTGCATCAGTGTTCATGAGTGAGATTGTTCTGTAATTCTCTTTCTTAGTAATGTCTTTCTGTAGTTTGGGTATCCGGATAATTGTAGCCTTAAAAAGGAGTTTGGCAATGTTCCTTCTGTTTCTATTGTGTAGAATAATTTGAGGAGTTCTTCTTTGAAAGCCTTGTAGAATTCTGAGTTGAAACCATCTGGTCCTGGGCTTTTTGGGCTAAGAAGACTTTTTGTGACTGTTTCTATTTCTTCAGAAGTTATAGGTCTGTTTAATTTAATTATCTAGTCTTGATTTAATTTTTGTAAGTGACATTTGTCCCAAAAGTTGTCCATTTCCTTTAAGTTTTCCAATTTTGTAAAGTACAGGTTTTTGAAATATGGCCTGATGACTCTCTGTAGTTCCTCCATGTCTGTTGTCATGTCCCCCTTTTCATTTCTGATTTTGTTAATTTGGATATTCTCTCTCTGCCTTTTGGTTAGTTTGAATAAAAGTATGTCCATTTTGTTGATTTTTCTCGAAGAACCAACTCTGTCTCATTTATTCTCTGTATTGTTTTCTTGTTTCTATTTTGTTGATTTCCACTCTCAATTTGATTATTTCCTGCTCTCTAGTTCTCTTTGGTGAGTTTGTTTCTTTTTGTTCTAATGTTTTCAAATGTTCTGTTAATTTACTAGTGTGGGATTTTTCCAGCTTCTTTATGTAGGCATCTAGTGCTATAAACTCTCCTCTTAACATAGCTTTCATTGTGTCCCATAAATTTGGGTATGTTGAATAGTCATTTTTATTGAATTTTAGGAAGTCTTCAATTTCTTCCTTTATTTTTTCCTTGATCCATTGATGATTCAGGTGAGCATCGTTTAATTTCTCTGTGTTTGTGGGTTTTCTGTAATTAGTATTGCTGTTGGCTTCTGGTTTTAAACCATAGTGATCTGACAAGGTATATTGGGTTGTTCCAATTTTTTGTATTTGTTGAGGTTTGTTTTGTTACCAAGTATGTGGTCAATTTTTGAGAAGGTTCCATGAGGTGCTGAGAAGAAGGCATATTCTTTTCTATTTGGATGGAATATTCTATAGATGTCTGTTAAGTCCATTTGAGTCATAACATCTTTCAGTTCTCTTATTTCTCTGTTCATTTTTTGTCTGAATGACCTGCCCAGTGGTGAGAGGGGAGTGTTGAAGTCTCCCACTATTAGTGTGTGGGGTTTAATGTATGATTTAAGCTTCAGAAGTGTTTCTTTTACATGTGAAGTTTCCCTTGAATTTGGATCATAGATGTTCAGCATTGAGATTTCCTCTTGATGGATTTTTCCTGTGACATTTTTGTCTCTTTTGACTGATTTTAGCTCGAATCTGTTCTGTTAGATATTAGAATAGCTACACCTGCATGTTTCTTAGGTCCTTTTGGTTGGTATATTTTCTCCAACTCTTTAATCTGAGACGATGTCTGTCTTTGAGGTTGAGATGTGTTTCTTGTATGCAGCAGAAAGTTGCATTCTGTTTTTGTATCCAATCTGTTAGCCTGTTTCTTTTATAGGCGAGTTGAGTCCATTTACATTAAGGCATATTAATTACCAGTGATTGCTATCTCCTGTTAATTTAGTTTTCATTGTTGGTGATGTTAATTTGTGCATTTCCCCCTTCTTTGGGATTTGCTGCTATGAGACCATCAATTGTCTGTGTTTTTGTTTGTGTAGCCATCTTCCTTGGCTTGGAGTTTTCCTTCTAGTATTTTGTGTAGGGCTGGGTTTGTGGCTAGGTATTGGTGAAATCTAGTTTTGCCATGGAATATCTTGTTTTGTTCTTCTATGTTGATTGAAAGTTTTGCTGTGTATAGTAGTCTAGGCTGGCATCTGTGGTCTCTTAATGTCTGCATAATGTTTGACCACAACCTTCTGGCTTTCATTGTCTCCAATGAGAAATCAGATGTAATTCTGATAGGTCTACCTTTGTATGTTACTTGGCCCTTTTCCATTGCAGTTCTTAGTATTCTTTCTTTACTCTGTATGTTTAGTGTTTTGATTATTATGTGGCAAGAGGACTTGTTTTTTGGATCCAGTCTATTTGGTGTTTTGTAAGCTTCTTGTATCTTCATAGGCATATCTTTCTTTAGCTTGGAAAAGTTTTCTCTATTTTTGTTAAATATATTTTCTGTTCTTTTGAGTTGAACTTCTTCTCCTTATTTTATACCTATTATTCTATTGGCCTTTTAATTGTGTCATATTTCCTGGATATTTTGTGTTAAGCTTTTGTTAGATTTAATATTTTCTTTAACTGATGGGTCTATTTCCTCTATTGTATCTTCGGCACTTGAGATTCTTTCTTCCATCTCTTGTATTCTGCTATTCATGCTTGTATTTGTGGTTCCTGATCATTTTCTCATGATTTCTATTTCTCTAATTCCCTTGGCTTGTGTTTATTTTATTGTCTCTATTTCAGTTTTCAAGTCTTGAAGAGTTTCTTTCATATGTTTGATTTCTTTTTCTTGGTTTTCTTTAAGCGATTTGCTGATGTCTTCCAATTTTTTGTTTGTCTTCTCCTCCATTTATTTGAGGGAATTTCTCATTTCCTCTTTATGAGTTTCAAGCATTCTCCTGAAGTTATTTTTTAGGTCATTTCTTCTGCTTCATCTACATTTTCAAGTCTTGCTGTTGTAGGGACTTTAGGTTTTACTGGTGTTGTATTGCTCTTTGTGGTGTTGTGAGTGTTCTTACCTTTCTACTCATCTTTTCCTCTAATAGGTGTCGTTGAGGCTGTCTGGTACTCTGTTGATTAATCTTCTAGGTGCCAGTGAATCCAAAGCTCAGGTGGTTTTTCATCATAGTACAGTCAGTGCCACAGTTCTAGTTACCCCATAGGTTACTCCAAGTTCCTGGAGATAGTTCAAAGTTCCTGTGTTTTGCTCTACTCCCTTGGAGTTTTCTTTCTCAGGCCTACTTTGGCCTAGGTTACCAGCTTTGACCTGCTTCTATAAATCCTGGTCTGGATCCCCTCCTGCAGAAGTCCCTGACTTGGAGTTGGTCCTGCAAAAGTTTCTGGTTCAGGTCAATTGCCTCAGAGTTCCTAGGCTCAGGTTCACCCAGAACCGCAGACTACCTGGCTCAGGCTTACTCACTCAGAGGTCCCAGACTCATGCTTGGGCCCGCAAAGGTTCCAGGTTCCTGCCTATTCCATTTGATGTCCCAGACCAATGCCTGGACCCACAGAGGTCCTGGCTCAGGCCTACTCCCTCTGAGGTCCCAGACTCACACCTGGCACCACAGAGATCTCTGGTTCCTACCTACTCCCTCGGAGGTGTCAGATTAATGTCCAGACTGTCAGAGGTCCTGGCTCAGGCCTAGTTCTTGGGAGGTCCTAGATGCTATCTGCATTTTTCTATATGCAGACATCCAGTCAGACCAGCACCATTTGTTGAAGATGCAATATTTTTGTATGTATAATTTTTTCATTATATAATTTTGTCTTTTTTGTTATAAATCAAGTGTCTAGTTGTGTAGGTTTACTTCTGGGTCTTCAGTTCAATTCCATGAATATACCTGTCTGTTTTTATGTCAATACTATGCAGTTTTTATTGCTATAGCTATGTAGTAGTATTGTAGTTGCAATCAGGGATGGTGATATCTCCAGAGGTTCTTTTAGCATACAAGATTGTTTTAGCTATTCTGTTTTGTTTTCTTTTGTTTTTTCCATAAGAAGCTCAATATTTTCCTTTCAGTGTCTGGAAAGTATTGTTTGGAATTGTGATAGGAAGTGCATTGAATCTGGAGCTTGTTTTCATAAGATGACCACTTTTCCTATGCTAACTCTACCTATCCATGAGCATGAGAGAGCTTTCTATCTTCCAATTTCTTCTTTAATTTTTTTCTTCAAAGATTTGAAATTATTGGCATACAGGTCTTTCATTTGCTTGGTTAGAGTTACCCCAAGATATTTTATATTATTTGTGGCTATTGTAGAGGGTGTTGTTTCCTTGATTTTTTTTTCTCAGTTTGTAATTTGTATATAGGAGGGATAGTGATTTTTTTGAGGTAATTGAGTATTCAGCCACTTCACAAAAGTTTTTATTAGGTGTAGGAGTCCCAGGTGAGATTTTTCTATCACTAATGTATGCTATAATATCATGTGCAAATAAAGAGACTTTGGCTTCTTCTTTTCAAATTTGTATCTCCTTGATAGCCTTCAGTTGTCCTATTGCTCTAGCTACAACTTCAAGCACTATAAATAGATAGGAAGAGTGTTGCTTTTCCTTCTCTTATTTCTGGTTTTTAATGGTACTTTTTTGGGTTCCTCTCCATTTAATTAAGTATTGGGTATAGGCTTATTGCAATTTGCCTTCATTATATTTAGATATGTTTTATTCCTAATCTCTCCAAGACTTTTACCATGAATGGACATAGGATTGTTTCAAAGGCTTTTTCAGTATCAAATGAGATGACCACATGTGTTTTTCCTCCTTCAGTTTGTTTATATGCTGCATTAATTGACTTGTTTGGTACGTTGAACCATTCTTCACCTCTGTGTGGCTTCTCATTAAGCAGTGAGTCTCCAGGTCAGTTTGCCTACCTGTTCTTCAGGCTAGTGTGGCCTGTACCTGGGCTGGGATGTCAGCCCAAGTTTGAGGTGGGCAGATGGCAGTGGGGTGTGGGGTAGGGAAGACAGGGCTTGCAGTGGATTGGGTCTTTGGGAACTGAACCAAGGGAGTGCATGAGCTTACCAGGCAGATGACTTATCTGTTCTTCTGGCTGTAGTGGCCTGCACTTTATGCCCTGGATGATTTCTGCAGGATGTTTTGAGCATCTGATCTAATGATGTTTTACTAGCTATTGCTTGTTATGTATTCTTTTACTTTGGCTTGCTATGTATTTAATATACTCTTTCATTCCCAACTAAAAGTATGACCATTGAAGATCATCTTCTAATGATACAGAACACCAAATTTCACATATTACTATATACATAGCATGATGTCTTTTCAACAATTCTAACTGCATACTATAAGGCTTCTGTCACTGTGCAATTATGTGCACAAGGATGAAGACAAAGAATTTCTTTCAATGTCGTTATCACAGTATTATATGTTATATGTATTACATCTAGATAGTCATCCACAAAAGATTTTAGTTGGAAGATGTAGTAGCATGTACATGTCATGATTTCTCTTTTAGAAATTATCTGGACAGACTCACATTCAAAAGGAGCTCTTCCTGACTTTTCAACTATGGTCGCTAGACTGAATGTAGATTTCCTTCATTATTACCAATTCAATATTATGCATTCCTAAGGTAGTAATTCTATTGTCTAATTATGTCAGCCTGGATAAAATTAAATTGGTAGGTATTATTTCATAAATATCTTTCTGAGTAAATTAAAATGAATTGCCATTTGAAATTTTTGTGATGCTTGAACTTAGTGGAAAAAAGGACGTTGGTAGAATCTTGAAGTTCCATGTTTAGATGTTTAACAGAGTGAGAAAATCAATACTTGTGAATGAAATAAAGAGCAAATACTTTGTAAGGAGAAATGGAAAAATACCCATATAAATTTGAAATGTTCTGTTTCTATAGGAAAAATTATATAGAGCACATAGAATTGCACTCATATCTTCTTTAGTACAATTTCTTTAATGCTGGAGCCGATGAGTACTTCAGACTTGGAGGGACTTGAGCCCTTTCAGACCAGGCCAGTTTGTTCCAGTCACAGCATTTCATATAAGACATGAACACTTTTGCACAGTATGATTCAGCATTGACTTTTTCATCCTTGTTTACTTTACAATGTTTTTCTTATAGCATTGGTCTTCAGTAAAGGAGTTTTCCCATTCTACTTTAACATGCCTATTATTAGCTTTATTCAGGTACTGTTTTAGAGGCCATGTTGTTGAGACTTTATGGGTGTTGCTTTCTAGGAGACACAATCTCATAGCAAACTCCCTGATTCTCTGGCTCTTACAGTCTTTCCACCCACTCTTCTGCAATGTTCCCTGAGCATAGGTGCCTCAGTTGTATTGTGATCTATCAGTCAGGAGTAGGCTCCACAAATCTTCATTGTAATCAGTTGTGGCTATCTCTGATCATCTCTGTCTGTTACAAAGATAGGTTTCCTTGATGAGGGCTCAGAACTACACTTATCTGTGGGTATAAGGACACATATTTAGAATGTAATTAGGGATTATGCAGGTTATGTAAAGTGATAGTTATAGGTTTTCCTCCACAATGCATGCCTTCACTAGTTCTTGCTAGTTTGCTATGTGTCTAGTACCAGGCATGGTTTTTTGCTTTTTGAGTATGTCTTAAGTCCAATTAGAGAGTTGTTGATTACCACTAAGGTATTCATGACACTATTTTAAACTTAAAGTTATTGTGCTATGCTAATCATTGTAGTTCATAGGCATCAGAGCTGGATTGGACTGCTCATCACTCTTCTCCTTTGGAAGCTTGCATGGTGCCTTCTGGTACCTTGAAAACTAGTTCTTGAGGGCCCTACCTACACAAAGTATTAAAGGAAACCAGGGATTTGAGAATGGGAGACATAATCTTCTCGAGGAAATAGCACAAGAATTACTTATCTAATATGAAATGGTGAGCCCTGAAAACACACACACACACACAAACACACTAATGAAAATTTCCCACCCAGTGCTTAATTCAAGAACCAAAGACCATATGCCAAAAGAAAAAAAATCCCAAAACCAGGCAAGAGAAGCTGTTGAGTTGTTGTCATGATTTTCTTGGGTATTCTGCAAAACGTTATAGACTATTGAGATATATACATGAATACATATACATATACATATATGTACATATATACACACATGTGTATGTAATATTATAGGACGGAGTGGGCTGTGTTTATGAATATATGTGTATATACATACATGTATGTAATAACAATTAATGGAAAAAAAGAAGCCATGAGTTTCAAAGAGAGCAAGGAGAAGAACATGGAAAGATTTGGATGGGGGAACAGGAAGGAGGTACTTATGTAATTACACTATAAACAAAAAAAATAAAAGAAATAACTTAAAAATATATTAAAATTGTCTAAGACTGGGCAAGTCATAAAACACATAGATTTGTTTTTCATAGTTATGAGAAAAATCCAAGGCCAGAGCTTTAGATTTGATTGCAAATGTGGCTGTCTACTTCCAAGATGCCACCTTGTTGCTGCAATCTCCAATCAGGATAAACCTGCCGATTAATAGGTAGAAAACAGAAGGGAAAAAAAAAAGAGTCTATATAGCTCCTTTTGTCTATTTTGTGTGGTAGATAATCACTTTCATTAAAGTTTCATTTTCATTAGTTAATCACTTTATAACAACTCTACCTCAATACTAACCCAGTAAAGCTTAAATTCCAATATAAATATTGGAGAGAACACAAATGTCTAAGACTAGAGGTTAACATCTTAAATTTATAGAATTAGATTTGTCACAGTAAATGAGTACATTCAATTAAAAAATATTTATTCGTGTCAACTGAAAAGGATCACTTTCAACTCTGCTTAATGCAGACCTACTCTGTGACTCAGACTGCACTTATAGTAGAAAATCCAGGATACCAGCAGGTATGTTTATTTGACTTCATCGATTTATGACCTATGTCAGAAATTTGAGTTTCTGGGCTTGAAAGATACCTTGGTCGGTAAAATGGTTGTTGTGTAAACTTGAGGACCTTTCAGAGCCCTAGAAAGCATGTGAAGTCAGTTTAGTTGTGTGTGACGATAATGCAAGTCCTCTAAAGGGAGGGAGTAAGTAGGCAGAGGTCAGAAATCTCTACAGCTTTTACAAGCCACCTGTTGTGCAGTCTGTAGCTCTAAACAACAAAGACATACTGTCTCACAGTGGGAGGTGAGGATAGACACCTTGGGTTTTTCTCAGATCTCCACATGTGTGATACGCTGTAACATGCACGTGTGCCTGCGCTGACACACATTAATAGGCACATACAAATATCAAATATGTTCATGAAGAACTAAACATGAAATTGAGATCTGAGAATAATATTGAAAGACTGCAGTACAAGAGAAATCTCAAATATTACAAATATCACTTTGCATTAGATATGCATTTGTTTCTTCCTGATTTTTTTTCTTATAGAAGAAGTCACAGGGTACATAGAAATCAGTGAACATCTACATAAATACTCCACTCTTAATGCTTTAAATGAGCAGTTGATGAATTAGAAGATATCTTTGTAAGCTAAATTTTTGAAGGAACAAATTTCACTGAATTTTGACATAAAATAATTGGAAAAGATTTGATTTGATTTCCAGTAGGTATTTAATTTTCATAATAACAAGAAGTATTTTGAGGTAAGTATACAAAAGTAATTGGTTTCTTTAGTATAGAAATATTTTTATAATTATACATTGTGATTCTAATAAAAGAATAAATATTCCACAAAAGAGAAACATTCCAAATGCAAAAAGTCACTGGAGATTTCAGTAAATAACAAGTATCACAAAGTTGCAGATCCTCATCTGCTCTGTTCCATTTATTTTGCTCTTTGTTATTTATATTCATTTTATTATGTTGTTTTATAAATATTTTCTGAAATTAAAATATAAACATTATTTCACCCTGTCTTTTGCGCCCTCAAGTTCTTTCTGTAACACTCCCTACCCCCACTTTCTCTTTCAAATTTATGACTTAATTTTTTTTTAATTTTTGGGAAAACTCAATATCTAAATATAGAAAATAGACCCAAACCCACCATCCTGTGGAAAAACTGACTACTCCATATTGTTTTATCCTTGTGTGTTTTACTGCTGTGTCCCAATCACCCAGAATTAGAGAGCTGGCGCTTATCGACTGCTCAGTAAATATGTGTTGACAAATGGAATTGCTGTAATCCCCTGGTTTTTCTTTCTTGGCTATTACCAATATTAATCTCAGGCAGGAAATAAAGAGAGATTATGTAAAAGGGAGAACTTAGACAGGTTTTCATCAAAGTGGCACTATTTTGACTCTGATTTTAGATCTATATTTGTATTAAAAGGTATGGGAACTACAATTTGCTCCAACGCAGAATGTACTGTAACTGGTATTTCCGAGTCTATAATTAAATGTGGCACTTATCTTAATGAGCACATGCAGCTCTTCTCTCTGTCAGAGCCTCTCCAGGAAACTGAAATAGCCTCACTATTGCAAAGAGCACCCTGCAGAATCCCTTGCATTCTGCCTTAGTTCCTATAACAATGTGGCTTTTTAAAAAGTCTGTGTTTATCTTCATGATGCAGAGAGTCGAAGTGACAGGTGGCTCTTTTACATGGAAAATGATTTCAAACCAGGATGATGTTTGGAGAGGGATCAATGGTCACAAAGAGTTTAAGTGTTACATGAAACTGAAGAAGGTGAACTGGATCTGAAGACTCCCTCTGCCCTCAGAGCAGTCCCACCCATAGGAATTCAACTCTGCCCCTGAATTTTCAGCTTGGACCTAATGTAGATTAAGCATTTCCTCTAACTTGGTTTGGTGAAGTACTACTAACCATTGGTCCTGTGACTATGAGGTTATTTAGGGGTCAAATGTTTACAGTTAAAGTCAAATGAAATGAGTTCATGCTTGGCTAGAATAGACACTAAATCTATGATTAGCATCCTTAAGAAGAGAGAAATTGGAAGAAAGAAGACACAGTGAAAAGGACTGAACTTATGACTAAAGTAGGGACTGCAGGGACAGAGTTGCAAGCGAAGTGATTCCAAGATTACTGGAACCTGAAGTTCATTATACTAACCACATAGCTAAGCAATGAATAAACCTAAAATTCAGTGTGAAAGTGTCTCAAAATACAGGAAAGACATCCACATGTATAGACACACACACATACACACACACAGGACACAGAAATGGAGGGAGGAAGAAAGAGTGAGAGAGAGATTGAGAGAGAAAGTAAAAATGAATAATAGATATTTTAAATCCATCTGAAATGTGGTAACTTGTTTGTACAAGGAAGGCATCAAGATATTTTTGTTTATTTGTATTTTGTTTTTTTTTTCCAGACATTTCTGTGTGTAACTGCCCTGCTGCAGACATGGAGCTGGGGAGCTGTGCATGGCTCTCAGAAGCAGTGAACATGGCTTCGCCATGTTGGACTGGGTGAAGACAACAGTCAGGGTCGAGGAGTTGTTCTTAGCCACTCCACTTAGCACTTAAAAAAAGTGCTCCTGGTCAAAATATAATTACAGCTATGCATGCAATAAAGACAAATTCAGCTGGAAAGACCTCTAAGTGGGTCACAATGTTAGATAAATGTATGTAGGCTTGAAGAGAGAAGAAAAAGAGTATGGACAGTTATAATATAAAGGAGTACAGACAGTCAGAGATTAAAGAAGTAAAGATAATAAAATAAATATTAAACTTACAAAAAAGCAATAGAGTAAGAAAAATAAGCCACATAAGGATGGAATACACATAGAGAGTCTAGATTATATATATTATTGTGTTTTCTTTGAATTTTTTATTGTGAATGAGCTAAGTACAAAGAGTCATTTCATTTTATAGGCTGCTAAGCTAAACTAACATATATATATACATATATATATTAAAGTTATAATAATTTCAAAATTTGATCTAAGGATATGTTGCTTTATAAAGAGGTTCTATTTTTGTTTCCACAGAGAATAGAAAGTTGTGAATTCCTTACCAGCTGATATGGTTTGATCAAACAAGACCCCCTGAAGCAATGGTCCAGATGGTCCAACATCCATGACAGCTTCGGGACTGTTGGCTGAGATGGACATATCACACAGGAAACCTCATAAAAGACCCAATTAACAGCACCCCTAATCAACAGTATATAGTCTAGAGAACAATGCCCAAAACCTTAAATTATTGTTTATAAATGTTTATTTACATTTAAGGGGATATGCTATAGAGATGAATATTTCCATTGGTATGTATCTTAGTTTATTGATACCAATTTAAGGTCAATTTTGTATTATGTATATTTCTACTCTTGATTAATGTATTGTGTTTTTGTAGCTCATTTAAAAATGTAATGTATAACTGTGAAATACAGGTTAATAGACAATCATCTATAATAGTCAAGTTTGTTAGTTAGGTTTTCTAGATGTACAGAGATATATTTCAGATGGATAGGTATTCTTCAAACCTTTCAAAGGCTAACAGAATATGGCATTTAAAATATTTTTAAAACTTAGGACTTTTCATGACAATAAGATTCATCTGCTCCTGGCAGCACCAATCTAGTTCAAGTGCATGATGGGCATCAAAGAGGCTCCTTATGGAGTTTGTTAGCCATTTGGGCAAGAAACTGCTCTTTCCTGATTGTTTGATGGTATGCTATGAACTGAACATGCAGGACCCACAGAAAAATAAATGACTGCTAAACTTGCCTAAATGTAAGATAAGTCCTTCAGGGTTCCTGCTTCATGAAAGAGTCTGCCAGACATTATGGGCCTCTAGGCTGAAGATGGAAGTACCAATGGTACAAATGAATTTTGGTTGACTATCTAGGCAGCAAGATGTCTCTGTCAATTCTAGAGTTTTGGAAGTTGCTTACAATGCACTTCCTGTTTACTTAGGTAATATGTCTTTCTGGAGTATTTGAGGGAGTTAAACGATAGTTATAGTTTCTCTCAGTTATAATACAGATAAAGTAGATATAAACATTGTAAATATAATTCTTGCTTGATACCTGTTTTTATATGTAATTTTACTATGTTAAAGTTAAAACCTTCCTTTTTATTTGGACAGAAAAGGGGAAATAGTGTGCAAAGTCCTTCTGCAGAAGTGTTACTTTTTGGTTAATGAATAAAGCTTCTCTGGCCTATGGCAGGGCAGAAAAGAGTAAAGTGGTAATTACAAGCAGATAAGAAGGAAAGAAGGTGGAGTCAGGGAGATACCATGTAACTGCAGAAGGAGAAAGATGTCCGCCTGCTAGAACCTTAACTGTAAACCATGAGCCTTGTGGTAAAATATAAAACAGTTGAAATGGGTTAATTTAAATGTAAGAGCTAGCTAAAAACCACATAAGCTATTGGCCTAAGAGTATTGCAATTAATATACTTTCTGTGTGATTATTTAGGGTGTGGGCAGCCGGAAAACAAATAAACAAACACCTTCTGTCTATACCTTTGTGATTTTCACCTCCCAAAATATCATAAAGGATTATGATATCAACATGAAATTTAGGACAACACTAACAGAAAAAAAACACCAAATGTAATAGAAACAACACTATAATAATGTTTGTTTAAATGTAAAAGGAAGTGGTGGAAGCTGGGAAGAGAATAAATTGGGACATTTTTGCAGATGATCCAATCCAGCATAATGTGTTAATATTTTTATTTTAGGACTGGCTGTATGAAGACATGGGCAGATGAAGGAATGATACTGCATCAGTCTCAGGATCCAAGACTCTAGAGAAATGCCAGAAGGTGGAAGAAGCTGGGTATGCTCCTTCCAGCCTTGGAGAGCTCTGAGAATGCTGAGATTTCAATTTCAGACGTCTAACTTCAACACTCAGAAAATTACTTCCACTGTTTCAGCTACACATTTTGTGGCCATTTGTCAAGACAGTGAAGGAAACTAATACACACTCTAAAGAAGGCAAACAGATAGCATTTAGAAAGTTTATAATGAAAAAGTTACCCTTATCTTGTTATATGATGTATTCATTCATTACATATGACATATCAATACATATGATGTATTCATTACATTAAGTAGAATACATTACATTCTATTTAAACTTAGAGACAAATGAATTTAAGTGCCATGAAATTTAAAATAGTTATTCCAATGGCACTGGCAATATTTAATAAGCATATACCGCTCTGGAAATTCTATTAGATGGTGAAGAGATGGAGTGATCTCATCAGAGACAGTTGTACTGGATAGCTATGCATTACCCTCACCGAAAACAACAGACCAGAGTGCAAAGAGAGGCCCTTTTCTTGTTTCTTATTTCATAGACAGTTATGTTCTCTTATGGCAGAGATAAGAGTATTTCCTGAGGATCTGGGTCAGAGGTGGTCCTAAAGAATCCAGTTGGAGGAAAAACAGATGTAATAGAACATATTACACTGGCTAGAATAAGATCAATAATATAAACAGGAATCTTCAATATAGTACTTTCAGAATTAGGTAGATGCATGTATGCATGTAAACAAAAATCAGTTTGGATATCAAATGACTCAATTATTATGCCTCATTATGTGTCAAAGATGTTTAAAGTGTATCTCAGTTATCCAGAAAATTTATATACATTGTAAGACACAAGACAAATCTAAAACACTGACACAATAAATGCTTCCTAAGTTATATTCCCTAGTTACTTTCCAATGGAACTAATAAAGGATTTTAAAACACTTAATTGCTGTAGTTGACAAATATGTATGGAATATTACTTAAATCAAGAAACATTTTAAAACTTAGTTTAAAGCATGTGAAAAACTGGGCAGTCAATTACAAACATTCCACAATGAAATCTGTAAGTCTCAAAAAAATTAGACCATAAATTTTATGTAAGTTTACTGGTTTAAAAAACAAATTTGACACCAATTAATATGTGAAAACATACTAACAGTATAAACCAAAGAAATAAAAAGTAATTTAACAGTTTAAAATTAAGATTAAATAAATATAATTGATGTTTGATGGAATCATTATCCACAAAGGAATCATCCAACAAATACTGAAAGCAAAAATAAAATAAAGGATGGAGATGGAAATTTTAAGCAGGATATATGATGGAATCATAAGACAATAGGATAGTTTATGCAGCTCGATGGAAGTGTACTTCAAAGTTATCACAGAATTTCTGTTTTCCTAGTAAAAGCATAAATTACCAACATTTACCTAAAAAAGATTTACTTTTTAAAATGTTACTAGAAACAAAAGGTTGCATTGAATTAAGTTTTATTTAAGATATTTTTAAACTCTCCTTGAATACAGAAAATATCAGAAATTTCAATATTTTAAATATTCATTATAGAAACCTTACCTAATCTGATAAAGATCAAAGGTATAAAGGAATAACTATAACTATTCTCTCTTGCAAATTTAAATGCAAAATTATTCTTAAACACTTAAGAAATAGCATCCATAATGCAGTAATGAGTGTTTTAACATAATTTTATAGTATAAAAATAAATTTAATATATGAACAACTAAACCTTTTTCTTACGTTCTTCAGAGTTGGTTAACTTTCCTCACCCTATGACATCTTGGATGCGTACTGGACAAGGTATGATTTGTTAACTAGCATCACCAGAAATACTGATAAAATACTGAGTCTTGGCTTCACACTAGACCTGCAGAACACCCACTTTTGTCAAGATCCTTGTGTTTTTTAAAATACATTATTCTTGTCACCACTGTAAAAGCACTGATCCCAATAATGTAATCATGGCTAGCATCAATTAACTGACTACTTCAAAATAGAAATTTAAAAAAATTTTGAAGAACTTATTAAAAATAATAACCATCTGAAGTGACTAATATTTCATATATGCTAATCTGACTATTATACATCATACACAAGCACTATAGCCTACCATATTTCATAAATGAGCACTATTTATATAATAATTTTCAAATGTTTTTAATATGAGAGGAGCTATGTCCCAGGACTTGTTATGTAAATCTTCTTTGCATCTATAACCAATGCTTAATCATGTAAGCTCATCCATTCTAATGCCTTTATATATTGAAATCTTTGCACACTTCTAATGTTGGTGACTGGCACATCTTCATTCTCAATTTTCCTAAAGTCTTTGTTTAACAGACATCTAAACATAACATCTACCAAATGTAATGTGAGGTTTTCCCAGTCTGATGGATCTTTCTCTTTCACCAGTCTCATCTCAGTTAAGTGGCTTTGTTTTCATGGCTCAGGTCTACGACATGAAGAACTCTCAGAATCTCGTCTCATATTCTGTCTCTAATCTGTCATCAAGTACTGTTGACTCTTTGTTCAAAATTTATCTCAAATCAGATCATTTATCATTTATTCTATGCTTCCATGAGGGTGGCTTGACCCTGACTGGATACCCTCTGTGGACTTTACCTCACTGACACAATGTTGTGATTCATGTGATGGATATCATATGTCAGACATGATATATGATAGAGAGGCTTTCTTCAGAAGGCATTTGAGTTTTGAAAGTTTGACATGTGGTAGTTTTGTCCCAAAATGCTTCTTTCTCTTCACAGAGACAAGATCTTTAAACTGGGTGCCGAATGAAGGGTCTGAGGCTTTGACAAATGCTTTGATCATAACACTGGCTGATCTGACAGGATGCTTGAATTTTGATAGGCATAAAAAAAGGCTATACAGTTTCAAGCCAGCTGTAGAGATTTGGAAAATACACAGACCAAAAGAGCCTTGCAGACCCACAAGACTCTGGGGAAGATAATGTTGACGAAACTTTACAATCACAACATTTTCTGAACTGAAAAAAATGGCTGACATAAGAACTCACATGGGACGGTATAAAGACTTCCAATGATTCTTACAATGTTTCCCATACAATTCTGAATGAATTACTTTGAACTTAGGCAGTCTGCCCTGAATTCTGTCCATACTTATCATTACTTTTAGATTCTATGACATGAACATGGTATTAATTAAGTCTGACTTTATGTGCCATGCTCACAGTTTTAAGAATTATTTATAGCTTCAATTTGGACATAAATAACAAAATAACTTAAAATTTCTTTATTTAAATATTGGCTTCAGCAGAACTAATCAAAATTAGAGATGAAAGGAAAACATAAAAAGAGATAGGTATGAAATTCAAAGACTTATTAGTGAATGCCTTAAAATTTTTATATTTCAAGTCCTGGAGATGTGGCTCATTGGTTAAGAATATTTGCTGCTCTTGTAGAGGACATTGGTTCAATTTATAAAACCCACATGTGAATCAGAATAAATTCCAATTTCAGGGGCTCTGACTTTCTCTTCTGATTTAAGCATGCACCAGTCATGTATGTGGTACATATGGAGACATAAATGTAAGCAAAATGCACATCAGCATAAAATAAAACAAATAAATAAAAAAAGCGCTAGATTCCAGTAAACTGAAAAAAGTCTACAAAAGCCTGATGAATTTCCAAACCTATCAAAATTAACTTGAAGTGAGAAAAACACTGAACAGATCTACGGATAGTAGTAGGATTAAAGCAGGAATTTTAAGAATACCTCAATTCTTAAAAGTCTAGGCTCAAGGAACATTTCAAAAGAAGGAGTGGAAAGGTTTAAGAGTCAGAAGATCAGAAAATTTATTGTGAGACTGTGTTTCCAGATAATGTCAGAATCTACATTCATAAATTCTCACCAACATGGCTAAACAAAGACAATAGACATGCCAAAGCATATGCCAAAGGAAAGCCCATGAGGCCTCAACCCTACACAAGGAACTGGCAACAAAAGGATGCTGAGAGCTGGGGAAACAGTTCTCCCAGAAAGAGAACATCAACTGGCTATCTAAAACCAACTGGTCAGCTTTGAAAATTTACATACAAGTAACATTATACAGATTGACCACGTTATCTGTAGAAATGAATATATGTTATATGAAAGGGTTTGGGAGAAGAAATGGAAGAGAAAATGTTATAATTATATTAATCTCAAAAAAGGCTAGTCTCAGTAGGATTTCTGATAAGACCACTAAGAGAAAACTGATAACAATCCTTGCCAATCGATTGTATGAAAAACGTCATGACTAAAAACAATTTTGGGGAAACAATGATTTATTTCATCTTAAAACTTCCAGCTCAGAATCCATCCTGTGAAAAGTCAGGGCAAGAGCTCAGGGCAGAAACTGATGAAGAAAACATACTGTGGCTGACTTTTTCTTATGGCTCAGCTTACTCAGGACCACCTGTAAAGTGGTGAAACACCTGTCAGTGGGCAGGGCTATCCCACATCAGCCATCATTCAAGAAAACCCCCTCACAGACTTACCTACAGGACAATCTAATGGAGGCTATTCCTCAGGTGAGACTCCTTCCTCCCTATTATGTCTAGGTTGGTGTGCAGGTGGAAAAGCTAAGCAGAACAGACACAAACCAAAAATACACCAAATAACTGAACTCATTCGAAGAAATCACATGAGCATCTGAATGGGATCTCCATGAAAAGTGTTTTGTCATTCTTCACGAAAATGGAGGAAAACATCTTAAAATTAATAACGAGGGATAGCCGTACCAGATACACAAAGAAACTCTCAGGAGACAGAATAACTAAGTATCATCATGTTGAGTTCCAAGTTTTATTAAAAGGCACAGCAACTGAATCAGCACAATGCTAATACAGAAACAGACAAAAATGTTACTACCAGAATGGAAGACAAATATGAAGTCACGCAGCTACAGACAGCTGGAAAACAATGGAAGCAACACACTTTGGAGAAAAGATTAAGAGAAAATCTTAGAAATAGTGCTTGGAAAACAATATGTGAAAAATAATGAAACTAGATCCCTTTCCCTAAATAACTTATTGTAACACTTGAAAGTTAAACTGCTGAGGAAAGAGTTGGGAAAGCAGTTCAAGATAAAGGCTTAAGCACTGAGTTTATGGCTAGGATTCTAGTCCCTTGGGGTACGATAGCAAGAATAGCCAGATGAAATTATATGACAAAGGAAACAACAGGAAAAATAGAGAGCCCATAGAACAGGAAGCAATCTTAGGCAGTTATACATCTGACAAAATATTCATATCTAAAATAAACAAAGAAAGTTTTGAAAAACTAGATAACAAGAAAGTAAACAACCAAAGCAATAAATGGTACAATGAAACAAACACACTGTTCCCAAAAGATGTACTAATGTTCAATAAACATATTAAGTAAATTAATACAATCTCAAACATAAAAACATATTTTCTCATTGATTGTTGTGAGAGTTTACATACATATTTAAAATTGTATATATATATCATATATATATATAAAACATAAAAGTAAAAGCAAAATTGTCTAGAGGAACAAAAAGAAAACAAAAGGATAGGGACATGGGGGAATATGGTCACAGTATGTGTTACGTTGGTATAAAAATGTCATTAAGAAACCCAGTGTCATGTACAATGTCTACAGTAATAAACATTTCAAAGAGATGGCTATACTATGCTTGACTGTACAACTTATTGTGTCAATAGTACCTCAAGCAGTGGTGAGGTCTTCCAAGCCTCTGCCACCTTTTTGACAAAATGTTGGTAGTCCCACCTTTGTTTTGAATAACTAGTGCAATGGCCACATCATACTGTGGAGAAAGCATCCCAGAAAATAATACCCTTTCTTTCCATTCATATATTCTTTCTGCCTCTCTTTAAATGTCCTCTGAGCTAGGCAGGAGTTGACTATGATTTTGTGTGGAAATTTGATATTTTGTTAAAATCTATTTTTCTTCTTTTTTACTGTCCTGATTCTTTAAAAAAATATTGACTTTTGTTTAAAGTGAAAGTTTATGTTTGTAATTTTAGTTTTAGAATGTTGATCTATGGTGTTAAGTATTATTCTTATCTTCATAGTATAGTTGAGTTAACATCTTATTTGTGATTTGGGGTTTGGTTGAGGTATATTGTTGTATTTGTCAGGTACCTCACATATAGTCCAAGCTTCACTATTGTCTCCCACATATGGAGAGTCTAATGCAGTTTCATGGAGGCTCTGCGGCTATGGGTCTATAGTTCCTGAGTTTCCATGAGCTTGGTTGTGCTGTCTCTGTAGATTTCTTCCTCAATATCTTGACCTCCCTTGCTCATATATTCCCTCCTCCCTCTCTCTTCGATTGGATTATCAGAGCTCGACCTGGTGCTTGGTTGTGGATCTCTGCATCTGGTTCCATCAGTTACTGGATGAAGGCTCTACAATGGTAGTTGGGGTATTGACCAATCAGATTACAGAAGAAGGCCAGTTCCGGCTCTCTCTCCAGTATTGCTAGGAGTCTTAGCTGGGGTGACTGTTGTAGATTCCTGGAAATCTCTCTTTAGCCCCGCAGTGGCTCTCTCTATCAAGGTCTCTCTTTCATTGCTCTCCCACTCCATTCCTTTCCCCCCTCGATCATCCTGTTCCTTCATTTTCTCATCTCCCATCCTTTCCCATTTACCAACTGCCCTTACCCCCAGTGTACATAGGAGAGCTCATCTAATTCAATGGCATGTAAGTAAAATGAAATTTAAAAATAAATAAATAAAAATAATAAAAAAGATGCTTAATAAGCCCAAACAAAATACAGAGAAAGCAAGATGAGAATGATGTTGGTATATAAAAGTATCAACATTGAGATAGAGATTACAGGGAAAAAACTAATAAAGAATAAATATACCAAATGAAAAAAAGATTTAGTTACTTCCCAGGGGGCCTTATGGTTAGAATTTAACACTCTTTCTCAAGTTTGGGGTTTGATATTGTTTACTATTTTTAGAGAACTCTTGGCTGTCAGTTCTTAGAATATTTCATTTTCCCAACTCATTATCTTTTTATTCTTCTATAATCCAAATTTCTTCTTAACAGAGAACTCATGTTTTATATGACCATGAAGTGAGACTGTCTTTGAAGGAAGATATTAAAACAGATATTGCTGATTTCAATGCATGAGTTAAAAAGGGAGTCCTCTTCAAGAACTAAACTACAATCAGACTTGGCTGATTCCCATATTTCTTTAAATTTGAATGGGATCAATAATAATAATAACCTTGTGGGTTATTTTTCATATTCCTCTTTAGATGTCTACTCACACAGACACATTTATGTTCACTTTTGTTGGGTTAAACTAATGTTTACCTTTTAGCATTTTAACAAGGTAAATAGTCACACCAAGATATATATTACGGTAGTGAAATGTATTCTTTCCTTTATGTTATTTTGGTAGTTCACAACTCCCTTTCCTTAATGTTTATTTATCTGGTTCATCCTTACTCTCATCCATAACAACAAATATTATCACATAATCATGGTTTCAAATATGGCTCTGTGGGAACAAAGGAAAATGTTTGTCTTCTCAGAAGTCCAAAACAAAAGTGTCTAAGCTGGTAGAGATTCAGCATTAGAAAGTTATTTCCTGTAGTCATGGTGTGACAGTGTTCAGTGTCTGGTGAGGGAATATGGAATGTCTTTCAGACTCACAGATGGCCATGTTCTTTATGGGGAAATATGAAGAGAAAGAAAATGCTCTAGTGTCTACTCAGCTAAGAACACAAACTCTATGAGATCAACCTTGTAAGGCTGACTTCACTTAATATAGATTACTTCCTTATAGACACCTGCTCTCATGAAATCATATTCGGGGTGAGTTTCACCTACAATTTTGTGTAGACACTACTCAGTGCACAGCAATACCTACAGTATGTCAACAATACAAATAGTACACTGTTTCTCAGTGGGGATGCTTTCTACTTAGTTGTCATTAGGTTACAAATATATTTTTAAAGTTTTATTTTCTGGAAAGAAAAAAGTTTATTTCTCAAATCAACAAGTACAGGAACTTGAGACCATAGAATCTAGACACTATTGATAACCTTTTTTGTGTCTATAAGCAATTGCTTGTTTCCTGAAAGCCCCTGTTCTTGGGGTATCTCACTATGAGAGGTAGAATGTGCTTGCATTTTTAACATCCTGCTGAAAATCCTCCTTTAAAAGGACCATGAGGTGGTAGGGCTGTGCCCGCCTGGCGGTAAGATCCCCACGGCCAGGCCTCTTTGTTTCACAGGACACTGAATCCCCCCACACCCTCTTACCCCCCACCCCCCCAACCCCGCAAGATCACCCTTTCCTCTGTGGGGCTTTGGTACCCCAGCACTCTCTTTTCCTGTGCTGAGATCGGAGGCAGCTCACACTGGTAAGGTTGTGCAAGCCGGGTGGTAAGGTCCCTGCAGGCAACTTTGATCAACAGGATCCTGCACCCCACCCCTGCAAGATTGCCCTTTCCTCTGTGGAACATTGGAACCCCAAGAATCTCTCTCCTTGTGCAGATATTGGAGGTACAGAAGGATCGGAAGTCCAGAAGGGACTTCCTCTTCCTGCACTGAGATCACCTATGTAGAGGGGTGAGTGTGTACAAGCCGTCCTGGGAGGTACCAACCCACTGAGACTCCCCTGACTGAAATCAGAGGAAGAGATGGGTAGGTGTCAATCCAAGAATTCTTCCAAAAATCTAAAAAGCAACATGATAACACCAGAAACCAACGAGTACTAAACAGGAAAACCTGAGCAACCTAACCCAGAAGAAGGAGAAGAAATCGACTTTAAACGTAACTTTATGAAAGTGATAAAGACCTTTAAAGAAGAGGTGAAAAATGCCTTTGAAGAAAGGGATGAGAAAACTAACAAAAAGTTAGGAGAAATGAATAAATTCCTCAAAGATACGCTAGAAAACCAAGAAAAAACAATCAAACAGGTAATGGAAACAATAAAAGACATAAAAACTGAAATGGTGGCAATGAAGAAAACACAAACCGAGGGAAGGCTGGAGATGGAAAATCTGGGTAAACAATCAGGAACGGTAGAGACAAGTATAACCAACAGAATACAGAGATAGAAGAAAGAATCTCAGACACTGAAGATACGATAGAGAAAATAAACTCATTGATCAAAGAAAACAACAAATCCAACAAATTCTTAACACAAAACACCCAGGAAATCTGGGACACCATAAAAAGACCAAACCTACGAATAATAGGAGTAGAAGAAGGAGAAGAAGCACAGCTCAAAGGCCCAGAAAATATATTCAACAAAATTATAGAAGAAAACTTTCCCAACCTAAAGATGGATATGCCTATGAAGGTACAAGAAGCATACAGAATACCAAATAGATTGGATCAAAAAAGGGCAACCCCTCACCATATAATAATCAAAACACAAAACATACAGAATAAAGAAAGAATACTGAGAGCTGTAAAGGAAAAAGGCCAAGTAACGTATAAAGGTAAACCTATCATAATTACACCTGACTTCTCTATGGAAACCATGAAAGCCAGAAGGTCTTGGATAGATGTGCTGCAGACACTAAGAGAACATGGATGCAAGCCCAGACTACTATACCCAGCAAAGCTTTCAATCACCATCGATGGAGAAAACAAGGTATTTCAGGATAAAAACAAATTTAAGCAATACATAGCCACAAACCCAGCCATACAGAAAGTATTAGAAGGAAAACCACAGCTAAAGGAAGCAAACAACACCGATAATAACACAGACATCTAACAGCCCTCCACTAGCACAACTCAAAGAAGGGAAACACACAAACTCTACAACACTAAAAAAATAACCGCAGTTAATAACCTCTGGTCATTAACAACACTTAATATGAATGGACTCAATTCACGTATAAAAAGGCACAGGTTAAGACAATGGATATGAAAACAGGATCCAACATTCTGTTGTTTACAAGAAACACACCTCAACCCCAAAGACAGACATTATCTCAGAATAAAGGGTTGGGAAAAGGTTTTTCAATCAAACGGCACTAAGAAACAAGCAGGTGTTGCTATACTAATATCGAACAAAATTGACTTCAAACTAAAATCAATCAGAAGAGATGGAGATGGAAATTTTATACTCTTAAATGGAATAATCCATCAGGATGAAGTCTCAATGCTGAATATATATGCCCCTAATATAAAAGCATCCACATATGTAAAGGAAACATTACTAGAACTCAAAGCACACATTAAAACCCACACTCTAATAGTAGGAGATTTCAACACTCCTCTCTCACCAATGGACAGGTCAACCAGACAGAAACTTAACAGAGAAATAAGAGAACTAACAGATGTAATGAATCAAATGGACTTAATAGACATCTATATAACATTCCACCCAAACAGGAAAGAATATACCTTCTTCTCAGCATCTCATGGAACCTTCTCAAAAATTGATCACATACTTGGTATCAAAGCAAACATCCACAGATACAAACAAATTGGAATAACCACTTGTGTCTTATCGGATCATCATGGAGTAAAGTTAGAATTTAAAAACGACTCCACCCCCAGAAAGCCTACAAACTCATGGAAACTGAAAAGTCAACTACTGAACCACTCCTGGGTCAAGGAAGAAATAAAGAAAGAACTTAAAGTCTTCCTTGAATTCAACGAAAATAAGAACAAAACATACCCCAACCTATGGGACACTATGAAAGCAGTGCTAAGAGGAAAGTTCATAGCACTGAGTGCCCACATAAAGAAAACAGAGAAAGCACACATTACTGACTTAACAGCACACCTAAAAGCTCTGGAAAAAAAAAGAAGCAGACTCACCCAGGAGAAGTAGAAGACTGGAAATAATCAAACTGAGGGCTGAAATCAACAAAATAAAGACACAGAAAACACTCAAAGAATCTATGAAACAAAGAGCTGGTTCTTTGAGAAAATCAACAAGATCGACAAACCCCTATCCAAACTAATCAAAAGGCAGAGAGAGAATACTCATATTAACAAGATCAGGAATGAAAAGGGAACATAACAACAGACAATGAGGAAATTCAGAGAATCATTAGGTCTTTCTACAAAAGCCTGTATGCCACAAAATTGGAAAATGTAAAAGAAATGGACAGTTTTTTAGATAAATAATATATACCGAAATTAAATCAAGACCAGGTGAACAATTTAAATAGACCTATAAGTCGCGAGGAAATAGAAGCTGTCATCAAAAACCTCCCAACAAAAAAAAGCCCAAGACCAGATGGTTTTAATGCAGAATTCTACCAAAACTTCCAAGAAGAGCTAATACATATACTCCTTAAGGTATTTCACATAATAGAAACAGAAGGGTCATTGCCAAACTCATTGATGAAGCTACATTTACCCTGATATGAAAACCGCACAAAGACACAACCATGAAAGAGAATTACAGACCAATCTCACTCATGAACATCGATGCAAAAATTCTCAATAAAATACTGGCAAACAGAATCCAAGAACACATCAAAAAGATCATCCATTATGGTCAAGTAGGCTTCATCCAAGAGATGCAGGGCTGGTTCAACATACGGAAATCTATCAATGTAATCCATCATATAAATAAACTAAAAGAAAAAAACATATGATAATATTATTAGATGCTGAAAAAGCATTTGACAAAATTCAACACCCCTTTATGATAAAGGTCTTGGAGAGATTAGGGATACAAGGTTCATATCTAAATATAATAAAAGCAATATATAGCAAGCCGACAGCTACCATCAAATTAAATGGAGAGAAACTCAAAGCGATTCCACTAAAATGAGGAACAAGACAGGGCTGTCCACTCTCTTGAAGTGGACCTTGAAGAAAGAAATTGAAGAGGATACCAGAAAATGGAAGGATCTCCCATGCTCCTGGATTGGTAGGATCAATATAGTAAAAATGGCAATTCTACCAAAGGCAATCTATAGATTCAATGCAATCCCCATCAAAATCCCAACAAAGTTATTCACAGAACTTGAGAGAACAATAACTAAGTTTATATGGAAAAACAAAAAGCCCAGGATAGCCAAAATAATCCTATACAATAAAGGAACTTCAGGAGGCATTATCATCCCTGACTTCAAACTCTATTACAGAGCTACCGTAATAAAAACAGCTTGGTATTGGCATAAAAACAGAGACATTGACCAATGGAATCGAATCAAAGACCCGGATATTAATCCACAAACCTATGAACACCTCATATTTGACAAAGAACCTAAAAGTATACAATGGAAGAATGAAAGCATCTTTAACAAATGGTGCTGACATAACTGGATGTCAACCTGTAGGAGAATGAAAATAGATCCTTACTTATCTCCATGCACAAAACTCAAATCCAAATGGATTAAAGACCTCAAAATTAATTTGACCACACTTAACCTGATAGAAGAGAAAGTGGGACGTAGCCTGCAAAACATCGGCACAGGAGACCACTTCCTATGTAAAACCCCAGTGGCACAGACAATAAGAGCAATAATGAATAAATGGGACCTCCTGAAACTGAGAAGCTTCTGTAAAGCAAAGGACACTGTCATTAAGACAAAAAGACATCCTACTGAATGGGAGAAGTTCTTCACTAACCTCACATCAGACAAAGGTCTGATCTCCAAAATATCCAAAGAACTCAAGAAATTAGACATTAAAACTCTAAATTACCCAATTAAAAAATGGGGTAATGAGCTGAACCGAGAATTCTCAACAGAAGAAGTTCGAATGGCCAAAAGATACCTAAGGTCATGCTCAACTTCCTTAGCGATCAGAGAAATGCAAATCAAAACAACTTTGAGATACCATCTTACACCTGTCAGAATGGCTAAAATCAAAAACGCCAATGATAGCCTATGCTGGAGAGGATGTGGTGTAACGGGAACACTCATCCATTGATGGTGGGAATGCAAACTCGTGCAACCACTTTGGAAATCAGTGTGGTGGTTTCTCAGGAAATTGGGAATCAACCTACCTCAGGATCCAGCAATACTACTCTTGGGAATATACCCAAGAGATGCCCAATCATATTACAAAAGCATTTGTGCAACTATGTTCATAGCAGCATTGTTTGTAATAGCCAGAACATGGAAACAACCTAGGTGTCCCTCAATGGAAGAATGGATCAAGAAAGTGTGGAATATATACACATTAGAGTACTACATAGCAGTAAAATCAATGACATCTTGAATTTTGCATGCAAATGGATGGAAAAAGAAAACGCTATCCTGAGTGAGGTAACCCAAACCCAAAAAGACGATGATGGTATGTATTCACTCATTAGTAGACCCTAGCCATAAAACAAAGGACACTAAGCTTATAGCTCACAAGCCCAGAGAAGCCAAATAGCAAGGTGAACCCAAAGAAAATCATATATAGATCATCTTGGAAATTGGAAGCAAACAAGATTGCCAGGTAAAAGGTGGGAATACAGGGGTGGGCATAGAGGTGGAGTAAGGGGGTGGGGGAGG